>JAMKCH010017836.1:0-96592 GCA_023653785.1 Ophioderma brevispina
TGAAGTTCACAGACCTTGTTACCAAGTTGGTTGGTCCCTTTAGTTGATAGTATCCGGTAGTTTATCTTCCCATAGAGTAATACAGTAACAAGGTCTGTAACACAGACTAGGTATGCGGGGTGGCTCTGGCGGGGTGGTATGAAGATTATAGGTGTGTGTTCCGAGTATTGTGGGGAAGGTGACGGCACGAATATGCCCGGTAGTAGGGGTAGTACTAGGGGACCCATAGGTGACATATTTGTGGGAACTTTACTCAAAACCGGGACTCAAAATATACTTAAAGGTTTGAAAAGTGCTTTTGGTCAATTCAAGGGTGCTGATTCTGAATATGCACCATGCAAAATTGCCAGGAAAATTGCCAAGTTGGTGAAGTGGAGTTTAAAGGTGGATTACCCGATTTTCTTATCCGCTAATTTGACTAAAAGGTTTAAGAAGTGTTTAGGTCAATTTGAGGGTGCTGATTTCAAAAAGACACCATACAAAATCACCACATTGGTGGAAAGTGGATTTTAAAAGGGAATTACCCGATTTTCTTTTTTTTAATATATAGCGTCATCAAACCGTGCGCAATATCCATTTGACTAAAAGGTTTCAAAAAAGTGTTTAGGTCAATTTGAGGGTGCTGATTTCAAAAGAAGACCACAGAAAATCACCACATTGGTGGAACTTGGATTTTAAAGGAGAATTACCTGATTTTTCTTTTTTAATATAGTGTTAATTATTAAACGCAATATCCACTAATTTTACTACAAGGTTTCAATAGCGTTTTAGGTCAATTTGAGAGTATTGGTTTCAAATAGCATACAAAATCACCACATTGATGGAAAGTGGATTTTAAAGAGGAATTGCCCGATTTTCTTTATTTTTTTAAAATAAAGTATTATCAAACTGAACAATGCCCAAGATCCACTAATATGACTAAAAGGTTTAAGAAGCATAGGTGAATTTGAGGGTGCTGGTTTTGAATATACACCATACAAAATCACCCCACGTTGGTGGAAAGTCGGTTTTAAAGGGGAAATACCTGATTTTTCTAGTATTTTTGAAAAAAGATTATCAAGGGAAGTATCTAATTAGAGAGCACATAGAGGTCCTCTGGAGGATGGGCTGCCTTAATTATCATGTTCATGTAATGTTTGCCTAAAACTGGTCCTTAGAATTAAAGGTGCAGCGAGAGATTTCACATATCAGGTGTCCCTAAAAAAATCAAAAGTACTGATTTTTTCCCTGATGTAAAGCTTTCCATCAAAAATATCCCCACTTGAAAGGATTAAGCTGAGAAATGTTTCTTTGGTACAAAAAATGTGAAATTTCTATTTTCGTATAGGAGCAAATACGAAATTCGGCCTATGTTTTAAATTTTAATATTAGCAAATCAAAATAGCTTTTTCTCTCTCTTTTAAGATATTTCTGTAGCGAAATACAAGGTAGGAAATCTATTGAGTATCTAATCTATATGAAATTACTATTATGACACAATATTTGGGTGCCTCAAAATCTCTCGTTGCACCTTTAAAGGCCACTCTTCTAAAAATCAAATATTAACTTGTTAGAGTTGTTATAGCATTAAGAATACTTTTTCTGCTCCAAATATTGTCCTTTATGTGAGTTTTGAGTTTCCAGAGAAGAATCGTATATGTTTTTATCAGTTTCCAGAGAAGGATCGTGCGTTTTTATCATACTTCTGCAGGTTCATGTTATATGTTATAGTAAATGAAAGAAAACTATCAGAAAACATCTTTTGTGTGTCTAGAGTATTTATTTATGCTTTTTATTTTGTTTTTCTTTCCTCACACAAGATTAAAATAAATTGGATCAGCACTAAATGTAAAGTGGGTTGGATATAAACACCAAACAAACAACATGTTTTTACAAGAATACTAACATTTTGTTGTGACCCCTACACTCTTAAAAATCTTCTAGTGGTAAAATTTTAATCATTTGGATGTTAAAAAGGGAAAACCGTTCCAGCTGATTAAACTTTACTCAAGTTGATTGACTAATGTTTTTACTCATCTAAAGTGTAAAATTTTACTCTACCCTGCTGGTTAAAAGTTTAATCAACCAGGAAGGGTTGTTCCCTTTTTACTCCACAGCAGGGTAAACTTTAATCATATACTGTCGAGTAAAAATTTACTCATCTATTGAGTAATAGTTTTAATCAACAGCAGATCAAAAACATTTTACTCAACCAGTGTTGATTCAAGTTTACTCTGCATAAGAGCCAATATTTTACTCAACTGCAGGCAGTTCCTGTTGAAATAAAATGCAATGTACTATGTGAATGACACAGACCACAGAGCAATTTGCAGTTGAAATCTTATTTATTGAATCTTTTAATGGATGCATTGTCAGAATGTATACATCATAGACAAAAGCACCAGTGGACATGCATTCTAACGTAGCATTTGACTTCACACTTCAGAAGGGTCAGGTTGATATTGACAATAAGAGTGGCCTATAAATGGGTCATTTTTGCTTTTCATTGGCATTTTAAGGCATTTTTTGTATTCTATTATACCTATCTCCAATGTAAAATGACAACATTTTTGGCCTTGGGTCCAAGCAGGGGGGGGGGGGCGGCCAAGATAGCGTCGTTTTTGCCGTTCCCATAGGTTTAGCACGTAATCACTAAAACTTGACAAATATTCTAAAGTCGTAAATATGTTTGATATCAATATTTTACCACTCAAAATCCGTTGGAGTTGAAGAATCAACTCCAGTCTAAGTATTTTTTGGTATGAATAACGGTACAAACGGGATCCATTTGAACGAGGCTCGCTTGACCTCATGTTCAATCGCAGAGTCACCGCTATTTATAGCTGCGGACCATGTACCAGCCCGGTTATCGCGGTACAAGGTAGCCCATGCACCACCGTGGAATGATTCGTTGACCTGCATGTAGCAATCCTCTCATGTCCGGTCTTTAAAAACGATAGTTTTGCAGCACAATTATGCACCACCGACTAAAGCAAGGCAATTTAAACGGTCGCGGCTCCGTACGGGAATTCCCAATCGCCACTCACTGATCTATTTATAAACGCGCACAGTGACTTCAAATTCCGGTCACTGTTCAGGCTCGTCCAATGACTCGTTCGGCAGTTTTGCGCTATGAATGAAGCTTGGCCGCCACCGCCTGGGTCCAAGAAAAAAGTGTGCAGCGCCCTCTTGTGTCATGTTCCTTAATTTTGTGGTGGGAATGGATTTTTAAGCAGCAAACCGGGCCCTCTACTCTCTTTTTTCAGGCACTTTACAAGGCATTTGGTGTTTAAATATATGTAAATGAGCTCAAGATACCTGATTTTTAAAGTCGCATGGAAATTGCATTTTCTTGAAAAGTGACATTTTAGGTCAAAATTTAATGTGAGGGCGCTTTTAGAGATTTTTTTTTTGCTAACACTTTTTCATTCGTTTTTATAAGTTCGCTGCTACAAAGATGATCACAAACTTCACCTGCTCAAGAAATTTGAGCACTCTATCTCATTTACTTTTTCTGTAGCACTCATTTGAATGTTCCTCGCATGCTGCTATTCAAATGTACAGGGGTCAATGCACTTTCTTTGTTACAATTCAATGGGAGCATTCAAATGAAAGTTGAAATGAGCACTGCAGACAAACTACAGGTAATAAAGTACTAAAATTTCTTGAGCTGGTCAAATTTGTGATCATCTTAATGGCTGTAAACTTTTAAAACAGCAAATGAGAAAGCATTAGCAAAAAATGTTGAAAAACGCCCTCATGCTAAATTTTGACCTAACATGTCTTTTTTTTAAAGAAAACGCAATGTCCAATTTCCATGCAACTTTCAAAATTAAGTATCTTGAGCTCATTTACATATAATTAGACATCAAAAGCATTGCAAAATACCTGAAAAAAGTGTAGAGGGATTTTCTGGTTAAATCCACTCCCACCACAAAATTTAGGGACATGGCACAAGAGGGCGCTGCACACTTTCTTGGACCAGAGGCAACAAAAATGGTAATTTCATGTTGAGATAGGTATAATAGAATACAATAAAAACCAGCCCTAATGAAAATAACCAAAAAGCAAATTTTGCCCTCCATATAGCCCACTCCTATTGATAAGTGAAACTTAAAGTAAAAAAACTCCACATGCAAAGCCCATCTACTATAATTAGGGGAAGGCTCAGAGGGTGTTTTGAATCAATCCCATAATATATTGCAATATGCCTATACTGAACTGTACTAAACATATGTCAGTACTTAGGGATAAAAAGTGTTTTAAAAGTTTAAGAACCACAAGACATTTCATGATTATGCAAACAATTCCCTAAGTACTAATGCTTTGTGGGCTAAAATGAGCATAAACGTCAGGATTTTTATGTGTTAAGGACAGGATTTTTGTGGGATCACATGACCCTATTGAGGTGAAATTTCCAAAACTGGTGCATTGTGGGATTGACTCAATACACCCTCTGGGGTAGGCTATAGGTCATATTTCCAGAACAAACTTATCACGCCCTAATTTGATGACTTTATGTGTACTGATCCCATTTTGGACAAAAAGAATGAAAAAGTGCAAAATCTAGGGTGCCCAGTGGTAAAATGCACACGATTCCCCTCTCCCCGGGGGAGAGTCATATCACCATGATCTCCGTATACTTACCATTCAAGCCTGACTTATTATGCCTTTTCATTTTCTATGCTCGGTATAGCAAATTACCTACGATACCCACTGGAAAGTTTGACGACCCCTGACTAGGGCTGTCAGTTTTAATTGCCTAACCGTTTAAACGGAAAGTCCGACGACCGGATAACCGTTTAAACGGTTAATACTGACAGCCCTACCCCTGACTACGCACGCATCAGCTGTGATGATCTAGAAACACTGACTTCTGGATCATTTTGGTATGCTCTTTCCACCGGGTTGACTCCACGGGCGGGAGAGCGAACACCGTGAGGGGGAGGGGGGATCTTACGTCGTGAGCTCCTATGTGCGTCCCCGTCAGACGAACCTCCGTACTAGCTAGGCTCTCCTTTATCACTGCCACGATCCATCTGGCTAATGTCGTCTTGGAGGCCGGGCGAAACGGCTTCTGAGTTGTGAGGAAGAACTGGTTGTGAGCCCCCTCTATAGGGCTGAGTCTTGCTGAGGTAAAACTTCAAGGCTCTAACTGGACACCAGGATCCTTCATCGCTGGAACCTGAAGCTTGTCGGAGATCTGGGAGGATGATCGGCTGTGTACTGAAGCGGAGAGATTGATTCTTGGTCAGGAAACCTGATCGGGGCAGAAGGCGAGCGGCGTTCACTGTGAAGGTGAGGTGATTCTCTGCTATAGACAGAGCATGGATATCCGATACTCTCCTACCTGATGCTGCGGCGACAGGGAAAAGTCTTCTTGGTGGTGTCCGCTAAGGACGCCTGGTGAAGAGGCTCATAAGGAGGACTGTTGAGATGCTGGAGGACTGTTGGCAGGTCCCATGCTGGTACTAGAGGGCGTTCGGGCGGCCGTTGATGCAGCATTCCCTTGATGAGATCATGAAGCGATGCGAGTTAGACAAGGTGATGCCCCGGTGATGCCTCCGCCAAATCCCAGATGGATGGCTGAGAGAGTTGCTCACCGAGGGTCCACTTGGCGATCCATGCACCAGTACCGGTACTTGACAAGTCGGGAATTATAAATCCTCCTTGTTGTACAGTGTGAGTCAAAATGATTGTTCCCCGATGAAAAAAAAAATATTAAAAATATTTGTAATCTTTTTAGAATACTATTATATACTTTATATTAACAAATATTTACTTCTCAATCACCATGTCAAAAATTCCGAGATTCATACATTTCATTTTCAAGTTATGGCCTCATTTTTAGAGGGCTCCCAAAATGCCACGTGTTACCAATTTAGTACAGTAAACATGTTAACAGTGCATGTAATTCACAAACCAGGATCCAGAAAAAAACAAGAAGGCAAAGAACTTTCTTGTTTGTTGCATTATTCACGATAGATATATTGAAGCACAGAATTATAATATTTATCATGAAAGAAAATTGTTCCAAAAAGTCTGACCTTTGGCCAACTTAGGTGTATCATTTAATTAGAACCTCGTTTTGGTGTGTATTTTTCAATATCTTTTTGTTTTGCCTTAGTTAATAGTTAAAAAACGAGTTCATTCTAAACCTTGAAGAATTCCAGACAGTCAAAATAGAATTCCACTTGTTGTTGCATTAATGGTTATACTCATTGGGGCATTACCATTTATCCACCAGAGTGTGTAAAGCACAATTAGGTATCTCACTTGAAATTTCGTTCAATAACCACATCAATTAGAATCTTGTACCCACAGGGTAAATCTGAGGGCATTTATTTAAATGAGTGGATATGATTTGCTGATACCAAAATGAAAAATTCAAAAAATTCCTGTGAAAGCTATTTAATGTACTTTTGAACTATTACAATGTTAGGAGGTGCTACCTTGCACAGTTTGACAAAAAAAAATCAGATATTTGGGGAACAATCATTTTGAACCACACTGTAGGTCTCCTGCCTCTCCAGTCAGATGGGTAGCTTGGAGCAGAAGGCCTGCTGCTCTGTAGGGCTGATGAGACTAGCCATGCAGTCATGTAGATCGATTCAGAGTCTACAATCAGAAGGAGACACCCCCCCCCGGTTGGTCTTGACCAGGTCCTTCTCTCGGAAGAGTCAAAGGTTGGCGTACAGCAGGGACCGAAGTCTTGGAAACCACGGTTGTCAATGCCAATTCGGGCACACTAGGATCATGCGGCAGTGCTGTCTCGGTGAGCTTGGAGAGCTAGGAACTCAGGCGATCGGAGGAAAGGCGCTAACGGCCTCAGTACCCGATCTCGTTGTCATGGCGTCTGGTGAAGGGCTGCTGGTGATTGCCGCTTGGAAAATGTCATCAATGTAAGTATTCCCGTGAAACAGTAAGGCCCGCCGTAAATAAACGGTATGGGCCTCCGTGACGGGAAGACCAATGTCCATTTCTAAGTGTCACTGTGAACGGTAAGGCCCGGCCGTAATAACGGTAGTGGGGCCCCTGATGACGGGAAGACAATATTCGGAGGTGGGCCTTGGCCCACTAGCAGTATGTCGGGAGCTGGGCGTTGCGGCAGCTTGAGAACAGATTCACGTGGGGTTGTTCCAGCCTGTTGAAAAGCCATTCTGCATATCTTTGGGTTGAGGTGATACTCGAGGACCCCGAACTCTCGAAGGTCCTGCCCTTCCCGGCTGTCTTCCTCGACATGCTATCTGCCAGGGTGTGTCTCCCCGGGAAAGTGGACAGCTGTCAGGGTGGAGACACCACTCCAGGACTGTCTGTAGGCAAATGGTGCGACTCCGGGATCTCCCTGCTTGTAAGTAGGAGACGACCGACATGTTGTCTTAACGGGCTAGGACGTGATCTCCCTTGACCAGATGGAGAGTGTCTCAGCGACAGACAAACAGCCCACAGCTCCAACGTGATAATGTGATACTTGGTCAACTTCCTGGTCCAAGTCTCGAGAGGCGAGGGTTCCTACGTGGCTCCCCACCGCTCTAAGATGCGTCCGTTCCTGAGAATGAAAGATGAGGGCTTGATGTGAATAGTTTTACCGGCGGAGATTATCCGACAGATGCCACCACGCTATTGCTCTTCGGACGGGTGGGAGTCGGAAACTATATCGGTCTCGGCGAATATGAATCGTGTAGACGTGAAGCTATACTATCACATGCAAAGTCTGCGCGTGATACCAACCGTTGTCATACTGGCTGAGAAGCCTAGTCGTCTAGTCACAGAGATGCCGGTGCTTAGTTGAGTTCATGAGGATCCCGGCGCACTCGTATAGATGCGATGGCTCGGCTGTCGGAAACGCCATTCCCGCTTGACGATCAGCGTCACCCAAAAAGCCTCGCACTGCTCCGGGAGGAGTGCTGAAGTTGTCCCGGGAAGGACTGCCAGGAGCCAGTCGTCCAGGCAGATGAGGCGAAATGGCTTCTCCACCTGAGGAACTCTGGACAGCCTTCACTATCCCGGTGAATGTGCGGGGCGCTGTCGACAATCCGAACGGGAGGACTGGAACCGATAGAATTGGAGTGGTCGGTTATAGGAAACCGAGCCACTGTGTGACGGATGTATTCGGGTGGAAGTAGGCATCTTAAGCCAAGAGGGGATGCTCCCCCGGCTCCGATTGAGTCCCTTGAGAACTGCTGATAGGCTCTCCATCTTGAAGGGGCGTGGCTTGAAGAAATGGCTGAGCGGCTTCAGGTTGAGGGATCGGGCTCCACTCGCCGGATTTCTTGGGGTGAGACAAAACGTTGAGGTGGATGATACGGCGGGGACGATACACGAAGGCTCGCCGCTTTCTGATGCAGCTGCTCGACCTCTTGGAGAAGGGCTTGCCGTCTGGTCACGTCCTTGGGGATCACCGATCTTTGTGTGCGCAGCAACCATGAGTCCGAAATCACCAACCTCCACCGGTGTATGAAGTGTCCTAACCTCCCCCCCCCCACTGCAAGGGGAGGCGTCTGAGGGCCTGAGGATAGTCTCTTCCTCTTCTGGGGGGGATGCACAATGTGACCCTCACCCCCTCATCTGATCGGCCGCCCTTGTTGCATCCACTGCCGTCGCTGCCTTGCGGGCGTATCATTGCTCCCTTTCTGGGGAGATTTGGACCATTGTTGCTCTTGGACGGTGGTTCTTTCTGACGGGAGTCCTGACTACCAAAAGTCTGCGGTTGCGGCAGGCCGGCTGCGGCTTGCTGCGTTAGCACTGCAAGGTGTTCCACCGCTGCAGACCGCTAGGTCCCAGGGGTGTATATAGTGAACGTTGCCTGTTCTCTGCAATCGTCTGCATCGACAGGGTCTAGACATCCGTTCATCAGGTGGGAGAAGGTGAGGGGAAGGATGCGCCTCAATAGTGCATACCATCACAGGCCAGGTTTTCCGGCCGCCCAATTCGGCGCCCCCCTTCTGGTCCCATGGTGGGACGGTGAGGACGTTCTTACGGTGGTTCTTCCCGGCGAGCGTGTCGCAGAGCTTCCTGAAGGGGACGAGCGTATGTTACGGCCCCGCTCTCTGGCTGTTACCCCTGACGAGCTTCTCCCAGCTCGTCAAACCTCTGGTGAGGGTTCAGGCCACTGGATCGGGCTGATCCTCCCTAGCATAACCGCTATAAGAAAGAAGCCTGGAAAGGGCTCTGGTATCACGGTGACCGACTCCCCTAGTTGACGGATCTTCTCCAGGTGATGGATCCTCTCTACCTCCGAGACTCCGGCCTTGATGGATCCTCTGTGAGGTCTCTCACTTGGCGGTTAAGTTACGTAGTCCGAAGAGGAGGCGTGCGTGAGTTGGTTGAACGCTGCAGAATTCATGTCCATGGCAGTCAAGTGAAACCCAATTGTCGAGGAAAAACTCGGCGGTTCCGGATCCTGGACCTGACCGAAGTACGTCATATGCGGACGCCGCTTGGTGGACTCTAACTCGTCCCGCTGGCGGCCTGAAGTCCCGGCTTATCCAACGGTCGCCCCGGCGGTCACGGCTGTCCCCCGGCGGTCACGACTGGGTCCCGGAAGGACCGCGGCTTGGGTCGAGGGGTGATTTACTCAGGCGGTGGTCTCGGCTATCCGTCGGTCTTGGCCGTGGTCGTAATATCTTTGCGGCTGCGGCTGCCACGGCGGAGGAGAAGATCCTCCGGTAAGCCGGACGGTAGCTGCTATTACCACGGCTTTGAGAACGGCTGCTGCGGAGATCCAATGGGTATGTGGCTGAGAGAAACGGTCTCTGGGTGATCCCGGAGCTTCGTTGATCCCAGGCGGCGGTTCCGGCTCGGCGTCACGGATTCTGGAACGGCTCTTGCGGGATCCCGGCGGCGGTCCAGGCTCCGAACGCTCTGCGGTGATCCCGGCGGCGGTCCGGCTCCCGGAACGGCTCTTGCGGTAATCCCGACGGATGCCACGGCTTCCGGAACGGCTCTTGCGGTGATCCCGGCGGCGGTCCAGGTCCCCGAGCGGCTCCTGCGGTGATCTGGGCGGCGGTCACGGCTCCCGACCGGCCTCCGCGGCGACCACGGCTATTTCCGACGGGGGAGAGCGGGGTACTCGGAGGGCGGTGCGGAACTCGGCGGAGTTTTTGCGGTCAACAAATGTTTTGGTAAAAATACAATGGCAAAAGTGGTTTTTAGAGGGGGTCCACCTGGGCCCCCCCTTCTACAAACTAACCGAAGTGTTTAAGGTTGTATACACTTAAGTGTTAAAGGTGCATTTCGTGATTTAGTACCTTCTGTTTATCTTTTTTTTGTTATTCATTAGATCGCCTTGACAAAAGCTTATCCACAGCTTTTAGATGATCCAGCCTTGCGGTTTTGTGGTATGAGCAAGTGCTGTTTCCCACGGTTCATAGGCCCCACTATGCTATATTTCGAAGTACCGTTTACAGAAGAAAAAATACAAAATTGCACATTTTTTACAACATACGACTGACTGTGCAGTGGATTAGGTACACAGAATTATTAATTTACATGTTGACAGTTCAGATGATATAAAAAATCTCAACGTTTTTTAGGTAAATCGGAGGGGGGGAGGCTGTGGATCACGAAATGACCTTGAAAAATGTTACAAATTACATACTCATGTTGTCACAGATGGAAATTAGCACTGGGTATGTGAGACACTGTAATGCATGGCGAAAGGGTTTTTATAAGTTCCACTTGTATATTCCAACTACTATAAAAGTGTCCCATCTACTAAAGTACACTGTTCCAACCATAATACTGCAAGGCGAACTTGTTATTTAAACTATATGCGTAAAATATGTCTTCGACAGTGACGTAACCAGCTGTTTTTTCGGGGGGGGGGAGGGAAAGAAGGGGGCACATTATTTCAGGGTGCAAAGCATATATTAAAATTTGTTAGTATAGTATATGGCCTACGTAAATTTTGTAGGGGGGTAAGGGGGGAAAGGTGACCTTTTTTATTAAACTATGCATAAAAAATGTCTTCGGCAGTGGCGTAACGAGGCTTTTTTGTTTCGGGGGGCGGGGCAAAGAGGGGGCACATATCTTTTCAGGGGGCAAGCAGATATTGAAATTGTGAGTCGGGTGCCTACGGAAAATCACTAATTTGTAGGGGGGGGGCAAGATTCCCCATGGACCCCCCCACCCCCGGTACACCCTGGTCAAGTCTTCACCAAATGTTGTGATCATAAGAAACAAAACAAAAAAAACACCAGACCACCCCCTAATTCAGCTCCAGACAAAAATGTCACAGAATTTTCGATTGGAGGGGGACCGTCTCAAACCAGTGCAGACATTTGTGATTTGGAAAGAAACACCTCATTGCTGCAAAAACACTGAAGTCAGTCATGACATGTGCTACAAAGCTCTTCCAGAATATCCAAAACAATCGATGTCTGTCTGGCATGTCTTAGCGCTTAGTGTACAGCATCAAAGTTGAGAAGGAAAGTGGAGCGTTAATCAGTTCGTGCGTATCAATTTTACTCAGCATGTTCCCTGAAATGAAAAAAACAAAAGCAGTACAGGATGTTGAGAAAATGTTTGAATTGTAACATTATGTCTACAACAATATACCATTGACATTAACAGCCTGGCTCATGCAATCTAATATAAACACAAAAATTTCATGACAAAGGAGGTGAGGTGGGTGACCCACTGACAGCATCATTTCCCAATTACCCAATGAAATTTGTGGAATTTCACATCACAAGGAAACTCATATTTTTTTCAAATCCTGAATTTTATTACCTGAACACAGACATCCTTTTAAAAAAAAAGGTAGTGCTCTCTTAAAGCTCTAATGTCAAATTAAGGAGTATTCAGAGGGAATTTAAAACATTTACCACGGCAATGTACATAAAAAACTGATCTTCCAAGAGGGTTACAAAAGCACTCTCCTACAATGCCACGTAAGAAGAGCTGCATCACGGGAGCTATTATCAAATGATCTAAGGAGAGCTGTAGGGGACAAAACTATCTCACTCGCCTCCAAAGACGATGTCTGCTGAAATTTATTGTTTTATTTATTGAGAAGAGTGGTATATAACACTACAACGTAATGTAGTTTTCTGTGAACCTTACCACATTTTGGCTTTAACATCCAATACAAAATGGCTTGATCTAAAATGAAAACTATTAAAGTATTTGAGAGCATCTTTCATGCAGCCTGTAGTAAATATCCAGCTCACCTATCTAATGTTTTGAAAAGTTTTGTCATGAAAACCAAGGATGGCAGTTTGACATTGACTCAGATGACCTTTTGAACTTGGTCCATGATCTTTGACGTCACCACACATGAAGGACCCTATTGCCACCTTCCCTCCGTCTTGTGTAAAATGGACTTAAACTTTTCATAAGGAGACATGAAAAACAAAAACCTAACCAAACTGTAACACACACACATACACACTCAGTGGTGTAACCAGGCGGGCGGGTGGTGGGGGGGCGGGGGGGGGGGGTGGCGGGCGCGGCGGCAGTACGTGGGATAGAATCACACATTTCTAACTCTATGCAAGTTCGTCTACTCCGAGTTGATTGTGATACCTAACTATGTCCAAGGAGAAACGAAAAGAACAACCAACCAAAATCAAATCAACAAAGTAAAGAAAATCTATTTGTTTTGTTTGTTTAGGTTATGAGGTCGCCGAGTTCGAGAGAGAATTTTTATCGGTTTGAGGGTTTTTTTAAAATGCTTAGGCTCTTACATGATGAAGCAGTCCATTTTCTTGCACAGGCTTTACTCCAACACGCTCACACTCAACTTGGACGAATTTTATATATCCACGGTCAGACAAGATCTTGTGGTCTAGCAGTATCTGCAGAGGTAGCATTTAACCTTCGCCCATGGTTTTTCACCAAAATCTGTGACGAACTTGCCTTGGATTTACAGGTACAGGAGGTTGTGTCCTATTGAATGTGGGACCCTGTCAGAACCAGCTATCCCCCTGCTCCCATGGCTTATTTATAGATGTGAATTTGAATGGCTGAGGGCATGCGACTCCTATGTTTCTTTAAGGGGTGCGGGATCGTCTGAATTAGAACGATCAACAGCATTTGGCTTGCTAAACTTAAAGCATATCCAGGCGTTTACGCGGCGAATGTCAACCAGGAAAAATAAAATCGGAGTCCACCATTTCTGATTATTTCTGCTACCGAGTGATATGCACGTAGTTGATCACTTCTGTCTACACCTGACTAAGTTTCATGTGTATCACAAGACAGTGGTGGCGGCCGGGAGCTTTGATTTCATGGGTTCTTCTAGGTTCTACGCCATCTATACTAAATTAGTTTCTCTGATTGTTTGATCGGCGCGTCACGGAAAGCATTGGAGAAGCGAGGCATGAGAGGACTGTCAAGATACTTACGGTTATTTCCATCCGGTAAGGTCGATCGTTGTTTTGTCTTGAGTAGACATGTCCCCCTATCAGGGACGGCGACCGATTTGGGGGCTTTTCTTTTTACGGTGTAGGCAACCCTTTCGAAGCCCCCTTGATGGCACCCGATGTAAGGTACTGTTTCCTGTTGAGGATGACCTTGCACAACTGCCACGGAGGTATAGATTATCCGTAAAGATATGTGCCATCTATTGTAATGACTGCTCGCTACCTCTTAGTGATCTCAATAACTTGTCTTGCCGGCTTTTTGACAAGATGGGTAGGGAAATTGCATATGTAACCTGAGGCAGACTCTGCCATAGCATATATTTGAAAACTGCTTGGTAGGCTGAGTGGCAATGAAAAATGAACAAAATTGTTGAACTCCCGAACTTGAAACCCTTATACCGCGATCATGGCTACATCTATTGCCAGTTCTCGCGCGCAATTGGTATTGTTTGCGGCAATTTCTAGGATAGGACGGTTCCACACAAACTGTACGAACGGGCCAATATGGCATAGCACGCATTGATCGTACTTTTTCTTTTATCCTGAGGCTGAGGCACTCGGGCCAACGTTCCAGTCAGTCATCCTGCGAAAGAAAACATTTTAGCCCACTTGGATAGTTGCTCAAAAAGTTTTCCTTCTATTGTTCTTACATATCAATTCATTCGAAGGCCGGGCGGGCTAGGACCAATCGTCACGGATATTTCTAAGCTATTTAGTAGGCCCAATTGATCAGAGGTATGCCGAACCAAGCTCTAATTTCTGACCGAGAGTTCGATTTATCGATATATTTGCGGGTATTTATACACGATCTCTGTTTAGCTTCATGGATTACTTGATTTGTGAATCGACTGATCAAATTGAACAGAATGATCGGAAAGAATGTTGCTAGAAGAAATAATCAAGTGCAGTGTAACTCTTCTCGATCTCGTCTCCCGGTCGTACTTCTTCCTGTAGTTGGTTTTTCTGTTCTCCCCCTTTTTTTTGTGCCGTTTATTTTGTATTTACTGTTTTTCCTTTCCCTCCCGTTTCCACTCTTCTTTTCTTTGCCGGTGCTCTTCCCTCATACACTCCATCCGGGATCCTCCTTCCCTTCTTTCTCTCCTTCTTGAGCTTTTTTACCCCCACTCTAACTTTCGCTTTTCTTTGCCGCCTCTCTGGTTTTCTTTTCCTTCACCTCTCATCATTCCCTTTCTGCTTCCCTTTCCTAGTGCTGCTCCTTCTTTTTCGAGTTCCCTCTGTTCTTCGGTTCTGTCTCACCTCCATTTCTCCTTTCGTTCCTTTTTCTCGTCACGGTACGTCCTTTCCTCTTGCACCCCTCATATTTTGTCTCTCACGCTCGTGTATATACCATTTTGTCGTCAACGGCCTACGTGCTTCTGATCCTCTCTTGGTCGTTGCTCCTCCCCCCTTTTTCCTTGCCTCGTCCTCATTCTTTCCGTACACATCTTGTCCTCCGGCCCCAAACTCTTTCCCCATTTCATTCTTATGTCTCTATCGTATATCGGCCTCCGCCTCTTTTTTCTTTTTTCTCTCCACCTATTTGGCTCATGGTACATTCCGTCCCCTCTCCCTTTTTCACTTCAACCCCTTCCTCCTCCCTCCGACTCCATTTTCACCTTCTTCGCTGCGACGTCACATCGTCGCTTTTCTCTTCTTTATTTCTCTCTTACTCTTTTCACACCTATTTCTTTTCCCCCTCTTTTCAGCTTCGTCCCCACCTTTATTCTTTTTATCTACTTATTGCCGCTCTAAAATCATTTTGCCCCCCTGCTTTCCTCTCTTCCCTCTCCATTTTTTTCTATTCTTCCTTCCGTTTCCCTTCTCCCCTTCTCCTCATCCCCCTTCCTGTACACCTCCTTCCTCTCTTTCCAGTCGACCCCTCCTCTCTCTATTTTCCCCCCCTTCTCTTCACCTTACTAATCTTAACTCTCCATTCTGCGATGTCTTGTAAATGCAGGACCTAAGGGTTCTGGTGGTCTGAACTCACGACGTAGGGCTTTTGGTCAAATTTCGCGACCACCCGTCTTCACATCTGGATAATGCTCGTTTCGATTTTCAGGGGCTTCTCCGGGTCATTATCTGAGTTGGTTCGAACACAAATAACTTCTTTCTTTGGGGTTGTGCGGCCGAGCCTACGCGTGACCGTGCCGCCCGCTCCTAGGCGTGCCGCTGTGCGGCGCAGGCGGGGCGTGCGGGCCGGCAGGCGCTTCATCTTCATTCATTATGAAGCTAGTGCCTGCGTCATTAGCAAAAATACGTCATCAAGAGAACGTCTACCAGCTCTGATGAGTCATCGGTATCAAAACTTATCTATGGGCTTTCAATTTGGGGCACTGTCACTAAACTGTCATGTCACTTACTATGTCACTGATCTCGTATTGACTGTGGTTGGGGCATCATTCGGAACGGAACTAGGAAAATGTGTGTTTATTGGAAGTTGACTAAGAGCCCTATATTTTTTTTTTTTCGGCCTGACTAGAGCTGCCTTGTTGTTTTTCGGCCTAACTACTTGGGCGGCTTGTGTTCTAGCAGGAGGGACCGTGCGGTTATGACAACTCAGCCGTGCATGTGGTGATGGCCACTGGCACTGCCTCTTACTCGGAGACATGAAGGCGGTCCACTAGGAATCGGCCTTGGCTGATGGTCGATTGGTCACTGACGTGCTCTACTCGGAGGGGACTTAGCGGGTCGGACGTGCTCTACTCGAAGACTGAGTGGTCTTACTAGAAATCGGCCTTGCCGGTGGTGCTGGCCTTTGGCATGTGTGCCATACTCGGCAGACGTACCTGTCTGACGTAAGTCGGTCTACTCGGAGAATGAGCGGTCTTACTAGAATCGGCCTTGCCTTTGGTGCTTGGCCATTGGCACGTGCTCTAATCGAAGGGACTCTTTGTACCTGTGTAAGATCCTCCTGACTGGTACTTACTACTAGCATTCGATTCTGTCATTTTTGGGTTGCTTAATGCTAAAGTTTCCTTAATCTTTGCTTGCGGATGTTTCTCATCGTCAGTGACCTGTCAGTGCCTGTGCCTGAGGGCTTCTGCGATTGAGCTTTCCGCACAGTGACAGGCCGTATCTTGGTCCTTTTTTTCTTTGCTTCACAACCTTCTGGTGTTGCACTAGGTTGCGATTCAGCTGCGGTGGCTGCTGCAGCTACTGCGGCATGCTTTTCAGCAAGGCGGGGACTTACCCGTTTAGCCTTTTTGATTGTTTGGGCTTCTTGTGAGTTTCAGTATCTGATTCCACAGTATCATCGTCTATTGAGGACTTAAGAGTGGGATTGTGATTTTCTTGTTCGCCATTACCAGCGGAGCTAATATCCATGCACAATTGATTGAAAAACTTCTCCTTCCTAGTGGTCAAGTCGTCTTGTAATAAACGGACTTCCCTATCAGTCATCTCAATTGCTATCAACAATACCTGAAAAATAAAAAAAAATATTATTTAGGGCCTATGGCAATTTGAAAACCTATTTTTTTTAATTAAAACCTAAAAACCCTGAAAAGCCTACCCTAAAACCAGGCGAACCCAAACCGAGGCTACGATTAGACCGGTTAGTACAACAAAAACTAAAAAGTTAATACTAAAATTTTTTTTATTCTGTAAGTTTTTAAATAAAAACCTAATAATAAGAAAAATGGTCCAAAAGTCTAATGTTTCGTTTTCCTCTGGATGGCTCCAAAGATATGTGGATACCCTTTGTCAGATCTTTTTTCCTTCTACAGGGTGTCCAGAGACTCCACTCCACACCCGAGGTGGGGGCTACAGAAGAGGAGGAGAGAAGTGCGGGGAGAGGGTGATTGAGGAGATTGTTTTGAGAGGGAAGGGGGACGAGGGTGGACGGGGGAGCAGGGGGAGGGGAGGGAGGGGGAAGGGAGGGAAGAGAGAGGGAGCGGGGAGGGGACAGGGAGGTCGAGGAGGGCCGAGGGACGGGACGGGAGGTGGAGGGAGGGAGGGAGGGGGAAGCAGGGAGGGAGGGAGGCGGAGGAGGGAGGGAGGGAGGGGAGGGAGGGAGGGAGGGAGGGCCGGTGAGGGAGGGAGGGAGAGGGATGAGGAAGGGAGGGAGAGGAGGGAGGAGAGGAAGGAAGAGAGGAGGGAGGGAGGAGGGAGGGAGGGAGGGAGGGGAGGGGAGGGGAGGGAGGATGAAGAGGGGAGGGGTCCGAGAAGGAGCGGGAGGGAGGGGAGGGAGGGGAAAGGAGGGAGAGGGGAGGTGCGAGAGAGGGAGAAGCAGAGACGGAGAGAGAGGAGGAACAGAGACGGATCGAGAGGAAGACGAGATCGGAGGGAGAGAGGCAGCAGACAGAAAGAGGAGAGAGGAGGAACAGACAGAAAAAAATGTGATAGAGAAGGAATGAGGGGGTTTAAACTAGAGGAAAGAGAAACCAAAAGCGCAACGTGATAAAAAACCCACTAATTCGATTCCCATTTAAAATTCAAAAGTTTGCGAACGCGCGAAATGCGTGTCCTACCATAGTGTCAAATTGTTAAACTAAGTTTAGACAGAAACGGGATGTTTGAAAATTCGATGGGTAGGAGGATTCATAAGCTACCGGATAGACGTGAGACAGGAACTATACTGGAATTTGAGGAGTCGCTTTTGTTTCAGTGATCGCTTCTGTTTCAGTGATCGACTTCCGTTTCAGTGATCGCTCCGTTTCAATGATCGCTCAGCTAGCGCGGAAAGCGCGGGCACTCCGCTAGTGAGGGCTATAATAGCTCAATCCTGCAAGCGACGACCACCAGCGGCTTTCCGCTGAGCGGCAAGCGGACAGCCATGACCACTATGTAATGACCTTTAGGGCGACAAATCACGGATTTCGCACAAAAATAAGTGCCGAAAAAAGGTGATATCACGGCCAAGTAGCGTCGTTTTTGCCGTTCCATAGGTTTAGCACGTAATCACTAAAATTGAAAAAATCTCTAAAGTCGAAAATATGGTTGATATCAATATTTTTCACTCAAAATCCGTGGAGTTGAAGAATCACTCCAGTCTATAGTATTTTTGGTATGAATAACGGTACAAACGGGATCCCTTTTGATCGAGGCTCGCTTGACCTCCATGTGCAATCGCATGAGTCACCGTATTATAGCTGCGGGACCTTACAGGCCAGGTACCAGGTAGCCCCGGGTAGCCAATGCACCACCGTGGCATGATTCGTTGACCTGCATGTGGCACTCCTCTCATGTCCGGTCTTAAAAAAAGATTTGATGATAGTTTGCAGCACAATTATGCACCACCGATTAAAGGCACTCTCAGTGATTGCAGAAATCAGAAATCGAAAAATCATCAAAAATCCAGATTTTTGCTGGTATGTAACACGTATAGGTGTCCTAACATACCCTGCAAATGATAGGACCAGAAAGCAACCTAATAAAGGAACAAATCGGACATTTTTGTCATTAGTGTCCCGTTCGGACACTTACTACAACACGTAATGGAATGGAGAGCTGTATCTTGAACACTGCCGTTTTCTTCCTTTTCTCAATCGTGTGGTTTTGAAGAAGTAACTTACGAAGATTTCTACAGACTACCTTTACTTAAAGCTATCCTGAAAATTCAGGTATTTTTATCATTCGGATAAATCATGATAGTGGCTTTAAAGCAAGGCAATTTAAACGGCCCGCGGCTCCGTTATACGGGAATTCCACTCGCCACTCACTGATTATTTAGGGCGCACAACACTAAATCACCAAGCATTTCATGTTATGCTTTTACTTCCGGTAAAAAACACGGCTAATTTTGAGATGTTTACGGTCCTGTACGAGTTTGTAAATATCTGTAGTGCCATATTATGTTTCCAATAAAAAGCGTACATGTGTCTTTAACAAATTGGATACGATGAAATTTAAAACTTTGATTTCACGGAGAGTAGGGCCCCGGTGTATGACGATGGCGTAAATGAGTTAGCAGGCTCGAAAAAACGGTTGGTTTTAGGTTGCAAATGGCACGGTCGCTATTTAGGGTATCGTTCGGAAAAACGAATCGGAAGACCCCCCAAATTGAAAAACATATGTTAAAGTTTCATCGATTTTCAATCCAATGATATTATAAACTTGTATGGCCAAATGTTGACGCTTTGAGTTCGAAATCTCGACTTTCACTAAACAGGGATATTTGCGTGTATTGTATTTCAGATGGGGCGTTATTTACATGGTGGTGCGCCCTTTATAAACGCGCACATGACTTCAAATTCCGCCGTCACTGTTCAGCTCGTCATGACAGGCCGTCGGCAGTTTTGCGCTATGATTGAAGCTTGGCCGCCACGCTGAGGCTGCCTTAGGAAAGAATAGCGCCATCGTGTCGGTAATTAATATTCGGCTTTGGACTTTTAGCAACTTCAATGTATATTCACTGGCTTCGAGCGCAAGAAGTGAAGGGCTCTGTAGGAGCCAACACCTGAGGTTAAAAGGAGCTCAAAAGTTTTAATTATATAGACAGGTAAATCAGGTTTCATAACTATCACGTTCCTACCACATATTCACTAGGATTTTTATGGTTGTATATACTATATTCTTCAAAATAAGCTTTGAGCAATACCCTGATGGCGGCCACCAAATACAAAATTCTTACTAGAAATGGCTAAAACCGTCTTTATCCGTGAGAAATTCACACAAAAACTCTTCATTTCCCATTTAATTTCAAAAACACATTGCTCTTTGCTTTGACAAAGTGAAAAATTTCAAAATTATCGAAAAAAATAAAATGGGCCATCCACAAACGCTCATACATTGAATTGCTTAAGTTATTCTTAAGGAATTATCGTAATATAGGCTAACTGATGACATTGTTACTTGTTGTTAACAAGAAAGATATGGCTATCATTGTTTCTCAAATTGGCGCCTAAAAAAAATCAAAATGGCTGATAGTCTGTATTTGGTAATTATTTCTTCTCTAATGGTGTGTTATTCATTATTTATTACTAAATTAAATATAGCTACCGATTGTCTTAAAAACAGCTGGAATATTCGTGGCAAACACATTCATGTTAAAATACACGATTTTAGTCCGGATTTTTAGTCACAAAGTTGCATTTTGCACACCCGCCGCGTATACCAGTCATTTGAGCTATATTGATAGCCTATAGGCGTTCTGGTACGCATTGCGCAAAATAATTAATCATACATCATTTAAGATTACGATCTTATTCTAAAGAATAACGTTATTGTGATGCTTACTTGTATATAACAAATTGCGGCAGCCATTTTGACTTATTTGGGTTCCAGACCAAAACAATAAGACATTTTGCTGTGTGAATTCAAAGACCTAGCCTTTGTACATTAAGAGCCAATTTTTGAGTTTTGTGTACGTTTTTTGATGGGTATAAATAACATTATTTTTGCTCATTTTTGGGTCAAAATTGTATTTTGCACGCCATTTTCTTAAGGGACCATGCACTCAGCAAGATTGGACAATTAATTTTTGCGTGTATTGTAATAATTACAAATAGGTCAACTAGAACTAAAGATAGTAACCTAAAATTGCACATTCCAAAGTTTGAGCATCAATTTGCAGATGAAGCCGATCTTTCGTTTTAAGCAGGTAACATATTTATTGTACAGTATTACGTGCCATGGATACCGTATTGATATAACAAAATTACGGATCCGATTTTATATTTATAAAAAGTTGTGATTTTTTATATGAGAACTTCGATTTGAGCTAATCTATTTCACACAGTTGATAGTAGTGGACAAAGCATTATGTATATGCAAAAAAAACCGATTTTTTTGAAATTGAGGGCGCCCTCATCGGAAATCTCAGAGTCAGCCTTTAAAATTAAAAAAATCAAGTGGCCCCAAAAGCTTATTATAAATCATGTACTTATACAACATAAAAACACTCCTGAAAAGTGTCAAGAGCTAGTTTAGATATGACCTGGGGTACATACTTTGAGCATGTGCGGAGGTAATATAGGTTAGTAGGTTTAGAAGAAGGCTGTTATTCCAAACACATAATTAACATGTTTCCTGAATCATTTATTTACTAGTTAGTAGTTACGCGTTGCATAACAATATTGTTGCAAATAAGCTTTTGGGCACGTGAATTTTACTTTAAAAAAAAAACAATTGCGGCCAAAATTACAATGGGACCCAAATTAGCTAACAATCTATAAAAATGTACTATCAAATCAAAAAATTATTTATCACTTTAATGTACGAAGCGTAGATCTTTGCAGCACACAATTAAAACTTTTAATATGTTGACCACGTAACCCAAATACTTTAAATGCGCCGTCACACAAAACGCTAAATACAATAAGCTAAAAACATAAGTTCAATTCTTTACACATATAAGCGTAATTTAATAAGCATTATTAAATAAATTGTTGAACAACTACCAGAAAACCAATAGGGCTATCATTTTGCCCAAAATGGCGTGGCCACTAGGAAATACAATTGGCGGATCAAAATTGCAATTTTGACTAAACTCGGCTAAAATCCGCGTAATTTTACATGAATTTGGTAGACATCTTGAATTGTCCAGCTGTTTTAAAGATAATCGGGTAGCTATATATAATTTAGTAATAAATAATTGTATAACACCATTTTAGAGAACGAAATAATTCCCAACAACATGACTGGAATTAACCAAAAATATCAGCCCTTTTGAATTTTTCGTAGCCCGCATTTGAAGGAAACAATGATAGCCCATATATATGCTTTTTGGTAGTAGCTCCAACCAATAAGGATAAACAAATGCATTCCGTATTTTAAGAAAATATATTCTTAAGAAATAACCTAATTGCAATCCATAATTGTATTGAGCGTTTGTCGGTGGCCATTTTGGAATTCTCTTCGCTTCAATTTGCCCAAATTACACTTGTAAAATGCAAAGGAGCAAGTGTGTTTGTAGATTTATTAAAATGGGAAATAAGAGTTTTTGTTGTGAATTCCTCAACGGAAAAATAAGGTTTTAGGCATTTTTAGTAAGAATTGTATGTGGGCAGCATGTAGTTTTTAAGTCAAAAATCCGGGTGGCCCAAAAGCTTATCACTAGTGATCAAGGTGTTTTCACTCACCTTGGTGCCCCCCAAAGGGGGGGGGGTCCATGGGACCCCCCTAAGGAAACCATTTCCCGAGGGAATTTTTGGACGAAAATTTATACCACATGTTGAAGGGTCGTAAGGACAAACCCAACGTCAGCAAAAAAATGAAATTTTGGTATTTGGAGGTGGGAAAATAGGGGGACACAAACATTGTTTTCAAAAAAAAAAACACTGCGGAAAAATGGGCCAAAAAGACGGAAAATTCAATGACCCTTTCTGGATTACATCAAAACTTTGAAAACTTATTTTATGTTGATATTTACTCTAGCAAGATCCAAATTCATATATTTAACAACAAAACTCGCAGTTTGAGGAATCCGGATTTTTTTAACGGGGTGTTTGCAAAATACCACGTCATTTCCCCATCGACTTGGTACAGGAGTAACGGTTTGCAACCGTCCAATGCAAAATTGTTTGTTTCAGCACAATTTGAAACAATAAAGGGTTATAATTATTTTTAATGTTACTCTTAATTGTTTATGATATGTATGTCGTGAACATATATCAGCAAAAAAATGCTTTGGTTCTTTGAGTTTTTTTTAAATATTGGGGGGGGGGAGTTTGTAAATTTTTTTCGAATTTGGGGGGGGGGTGGTCCCAATGGGGACCCTTAATAATTAACTCATTAAAAGGCTTGGCCGATTTAATTTTTTTGGGTATGAAAAGAAGCGCCCATGTAAAAAGTCAAGACAATTACAAAAACAATTCGGCGGGAAATCCCACGCCGTAAAGCGGCCAAGCGCACAAAAAAAAACCAACATTTTGAGGGGTCCCTAGGATAACCCCCCCTTGGTCACTTGGGAACCCCCCCCCCCCTGGTCACTTAAAGTGTTATTTTGAAGAGTAAGATACAACATACAAAATCCTAGTGAATATGTGGTAGGAGGGAAAGTAGATTAGTGTTTCTTATCGTTGGTCCAAACACATGTGGTTCTCAAATATTGATTCCAGCCGAGAGGGTAGGGCATACACGTTGGCTGTTTCACTGAATTCCGCAGGTCATTTTGTGCATTGTTGCTCCAGCAGTGGGGCAAGGCAAGAGGATGTTCATTTTCGGTGGTTGCTGTGCCACAACCAACAGTGTCCTGATCTGCTTCCAGTAGCCCAACTTCTGTAAGGAAACCTTAGATCGGGCGCCAGTTTCGGTGCTCAATCGGGAGGGCATCGAAATTTCAGCCCATGAGGAGTCAGCTCCAGGTGGGAGATGCTCACCAGTTCCATTACCAATAGGATGTTACTTGGTTGATGGCAAGTCTTCTTTCACAAGGCGACTCTCTTAGCTCCTTCTTAGATGGACTGTTTCAAGAGGTTGGGACTTCGCTTAAGAAACTGTCTTTGGATTTAAGGCGATTGACAGCAGGTATTTGTCTCAGACATAGGTGCTTCACAATAGAATACTTGGCAAGCATACGCTCTTGCATGGCTCGCTACGCTACGACGTATTGTCTGGTGGAGCAATTCATGCTAGGATGTATAGGTTTTCCATTGGTGTTGGAGGAGGCATCCTGTATAGCCGGCACGAGGCATTTAACGCTGAATCAAGTTTCTTGCATGGGTTGATCTTTTCCCATCACCCCCCAGGGCACGCATACTCTGCATGAGTAGCCACAGGGCAAGTGGCCGTCGATTCTTAGGGTTATGTGGTGCGAGCACCCTTTGGCCATTTAGCTTTTGTTGGTTCAAGATGTTTATTGCGTGAAACTACTTACTTTCGTCTTATCGAGTGGGCTTATAAGAAGGGAGTGCGGGCCAAGGTAACTCTGAGGTAAGGTTAGACAGGGTTATCACAGTTTCCCCCTACGTAGGGTGATTTTTCCTCCTAATACGGAGTGAGTTTAAATCCAAAGCTTTGGGAGTCTCTCTTCAACAACTGTCGGAAGTCGGCATCTTGTGCGTAATTCCAAATTCGTCTGCATAAATAAAAACGACAGGTTTCCTGCACTCCTAGGTGGGTCGTTGGTATATAAGAGTTGAAACAGGAGAGGGGGCAAAGGCACACTCACTTGTGGGTAGACCATTCGGAAGGCCTACGCAATCGGCTCCCAGCTGAACAAAGAACATCCTAATTGCCAGCAATCCTCGGATAAGCTCACTCAAGAGGATGTTCTTGGTAATTTCCAGAATTTTATGGAGTAAAAAAAATGCAAATGGTGCGTCCCGGCAGGGCGGAGTGCCCATCTCTTTGTCATTGGCGTTGGGCCAGACTTCCTTTCAGATGAAATTTGTTGCTTGTGGGGGGTGGTTCGCTACTCATTCCCGCAACAGCGAGTCTGTTTTGCATTCCCAGGGCATATGCCGGTACCCCATTTATACTCCTGGGTTTAGAGGGAGAGCAAGCGAGGTAAAGTTGCCTTGCCCACGTGCACAAAACACATTGGCGGACGGCGGGTCGAACACCAACAAACCATATGCGGCTGAGCGTTGATTCACGCACCACATGTGCCCAGTGGAGTAGGTATCTGTGATTAAGTGTGTCGTAGGCTGCTGATGGGTCGACGAACACCGCTCCGGTTACCATACCCTTCTCGAAACCATCCTCAATGTGTTGAGTTAGGTTGAGTACTTGGCTTGTTGTTGATTTGCCTGGCCGGAAACCTGCTTGTTCTGGTATGAGGTGTTCGTTTATCACAGGTGCGATACGATTGAGCAGGAGACGTTCAAAGAGCTTGTAGGTATGGCTGAGGAGTGATATTGGTCTGTAGCTCTTGGGATTGGATGGATCTTGCCCAGGCTTTAAGAGTGCCATAACATGTGCTTCCTCCAGATCTTTGGGAACCTGTGGGAAATAAGGCAGCAATTGTAGAGCTCAAGAAGCCATTCCTTTGCTACTGGGCCGAGATTTTTTAGCTGCTCAGTTGAGATGTTGTCAAGGCCTACAGCTTTTCCTGGTTGAAGTTTAGCAATACCGGATTCCAATTCGTCCATGTCGAAGGGGCGAGTGAAACCAGGGTCGCCACTAAACCTCTTATGGTCTAGTTTGATCTTCTTGGGCTTCTTGCTGCACTTGCCATTTAAGAGCAGTTGGTGGGCAACTTGGTTGGGTGTGACATTTGGCTGCTGTGGAGGTTCTGTTGGATCCCCTCGGAGCTTTCGGATGGTAGACCATGCTTTCTTGCTGTTATGGGTCATATCGATGGATTTAACTAAAGTATGCCAGGTTTTGATCTTTTCCTGGGAGATCCTCTCCGAAACTTCCTCACCTTTAGCAGTTGTTTCAGCCGAAAAAGGATCAGCTTCAAACATGGTGATATACTCTTGATATTCTATAGCACATTCCTTGGAAAGGCCTGGTATATATTCCGTCCTACAGCCTCTGGGTATGAATCTCCGCGGCTCCGGGCAGTCTTGTTCACTAGTAGGGCAAATTTGTCATAGTTATGGGGTTTTGGAGCAATCCTCTTCACGTTCTGATCCAGGTCATCAGTGAATCCTTGCCAGTCTGCTTTCCTGTAGTTAAAGCGACGCTTAAAAGGTACTTTGTTTGGTCTTACTGCAGCGTTGACTTGTATACCGATTGGTCGATGTTGAGTTAGTGGAACAGGATCCAGAACAATCTTGCTACACAGGTTAGAGATGTTTTACTAACAATAGCTAGATCAGGGTTGTAACCTCTCTTCCAACGGGCGCTATGAAATGATGGCGGCAGCTTAGAGTCGTGAAGGAGACGTAGATGTTGACTGTCTATCCATTCTTCGACAGCTTGTCCGTCTTTGTTAGTTTCATTGTAGCCCCATTGGGTACTATGGCTGTTGAAATCGCCAATGAAGAAGTGAGGTTTGGTGGAATTCCCAAGGCTGAGTTGAGGGTGCTTGAAGTCTACTGATGGGGGTTTGTAGACGGGTGTAACTATGACAGAGCTAAGCTCAATGGTGAGGACTTCGATGTTGTTGTCATCAGACATTGAGGTTGCTTCTACTGTGGTGCCTGTGTTCTCACATATATAGCACTTCCATATTGTGGATGTGGTCTCTCGATGGCAAGGACCATTCATGGTATGGTTGGGCGGTGGTTATCGATTCCTCTGTGGGTTTCCTCCAGACATAGGACATCGCATTGGAGATTGTTACACGAATCAACAATGATGTTATTTTTTGCATTGGAAAAACCCTCCACATTCAATGACGCTATAGTCAAGGCAGAAATTAGAAAAGGCCTGCGCTGAGATCTAGTCATGATATGGGTATACTTAAGAAATGATGTTAAAGGAAAACAGTGTTTGGTGTTGTAGAGATTGGTTCGCTGCTTGGCAGTTACTAACAGGGGAGACCACAAGACGGTTCTCTACTTCTCCCCAGATTAGTTATGACCTGGGATGTACCTGTCTAATAATGTAATAGTTGTTATGGCAGTGGTGCAACACCAACCCGGTGGACGGGGGATGGGGGAACCCGCATTTTAAAGGTTGACTCAGAGATTTCGAAATATATTTTTGTGTGTATTAATTAAAAATAGTCAACTGAAACCAAAGATATTTACCTAAAAATTCAATTCCAAAGCTTAATTAACATTTTGGTATTATAAACCGTCTATATAGTAGGCCTATATAATCATTTACATCCGCACATTGAGTTTGATTGAATTCTTTTTTCTTTTTGGAGGAAGAAATAATAACAACAACAACAATAACAAATGTGGTTATTATGGAGTAAACTAGAGGTTGACCGAGTGATGTTAGGGCCATGTCAATTACAGTCTCAAAAACGCGACGCTGCGCGTTGATTAAACTGGTTAAAACATTCTATCTAACATTCTTAACTAGCAGTAAATTGGCTCAGTATAACCAACTGTTCACCTGGTAACATCAGGTAGTTAAAACAATACTTCTTAACCAAAATGACAATGTATTCCTCCAGTCACCCACCCGAAAAATATTTTTAAGTGTGCATAATAATTTTTATCACATTATTTTCCCTAAACCATTACACAAAGGCAATTTCACTCAATATCCTTAACTTGGACCTATCATCTGGTTGGGCTCCTGATCCGCTGTTTTGAGTTTTTTTTTTTTTTTTTTTTGGGGGGGGGGGGGCTCAACTAGTTGTTATACCACTCAAACAAACTAAATATGGATTTTGGAGAGTCTTTAAACTTTCAGTAGTGGGATTGTGAAAGAGGCCTAAAATGTGTCAAATGGAAAAATCCACAAAAACCATTCCTAGTCAAGCTGGTCCTAGATCAATTTTGTTGGCAAAGTTTGGGCCCTGGGCTACTGTTGCATTAGAGCTTTAGGCACGGAAGACATTTTCCACATTTGGATCTTGGCTTCCTTGAGCTTTGCTCCCTGGGATGAGATTGTCAACAGTAATATTTAAGGACCCGAGGCTACATTGCTACCAAGTATAATGGACCCCCTATCTGAAGTGTAAAGTTATGACTCAAAGTAACATTTACATATTGACCCCTCTCGAGGCTGCTGACCTTTGACTTCGAAATGGGTTAAGGGAAAATTTTAGGGGAAGGGAATAGCCCTATAAGTCTATAAGGTTTGGATCCTGGGGGTCCCAGGACCTAAGTATGACCTATATAAGCGTGAGTGGGTGAGATGGTGAGGACCCGGGTGAGGTACAAGACTGGCCCTCCAGAGTTGCAAAAGTTCAGGATTTATAGTGGTTGTAGCAAAAGACTATCTAAAGGAAGATAGGACACTCCCCCTATTTTTGTGTAACGGAAGTGGACTTCAATGGGGAACGACGCCCCTTGTGTTTGCTAGGTAAACTCGATGACATTGCATATTTCACTGTGCAAAGCAATGGCGCATAGTTAAAACAAGCGGTTCTCGAACCACAAGTGTCGCCTGCTTTGGCGATCCACCTTTCCTTCACTTCTGATGACCTTTGATCTGTGCATGTGACCCTTGACCTTATTATTGTATAAATATTCCCATATTGCATGTATGGCCCATACAAGTTTGGCTGCAATTGGGCTTCAACTTTTCACATTATAAAATGCCAATTTGATGTTTTCCGTCCATTTTATAACTTGACATCATATGACCTTTGACCTTGGTATGTGACCCTTGACCATATGAGGGTTATCAATGGGACATCTATGACACAAGTTCTGTAGCAATTGGACTTTTGCTTCTCGAATGAAGCCAATTTAAAGGTGCAATGAGAGATTTCACATATCAGGTGTCCCTAAGAAAATCGAAAGTGCTGATTTTTGCCCTGGTGTAAAGCTTTCTATCAAAAATATCCTCATCAAAAATGATTAGGCTGAGAAATGTTTCTTTGGTACAAAAATTGTGAAATTTCTAATTTTGTATAGGAGCAAATACAAAATTCAGCCTATGCTTTATATTGAAATATAAGCATATCAAAATCGCATTTTTTCTTTCTTTTAAGACATTTCTGTAGCCAAATACAAGGTAAGAAATCTATTGAGTGTCTAATCTATATGAAATTACTATTGATGACACAATATTGGGTGCTTCAAAATCTTCTCGTTGCACCTTTTTCTTTTATAAAGTTACTGACTCAGAGATTTAGAAATATTATTTTTTTGTGTAATAATGAAAAATAGTCAACTAGAACTAAGATAGTGTAACCTAAATGCACAATTCCGAAATTGAGATGAATCTTTTTTTTAATTTTAATGGATTTTTCGTTTTTGATGCATGTAAACATTTATGGGTAGTATTACGTCCATAGGAATTACTCTGTATAATAAAATTCCGGAGCCGCCGAATTTTTGAAACAAAATGTGATTTTCTATATATGAAGGCGAATTCGATTTAAGCTTAGACATTTCACACAGTGACTAGGATATGGACCAGCTTTATGTACATGCAAAAAACACGATTTTTTTGGAAATTGAGGGCGCCCATCCTTAGGAATCTCTGAGTCGGCCTTTAATGTTTTCAGCCTATTTTATAATCTAATCTCATATGACCTTTGACCTTGGTATGTGTCCTTGATCTCATTATCATATGTAGGTTCCCAAGGGACATCTATAATCCAAGTTCTTTAGAAATTGAAGTTTTACCTCTCGAACGAAGCCAATTTGATGTTTTCAGCCTATTTTATAACTTGACCTCATATGACCTTTGACATAGGAATGTGACCCATGACCTCATTATCATATGAAGGCTCTCAAAGGGCATTTATAATCCAAGCCCTGTAGCAATTGGACTTTTACTTCTCGAATGAGGCCAATCTGATGTTTTCAGCCCACTATAACTTGACCTCATATACCCTTTGACCTTGGTATGTGACCATTGACCTCATTATCATGTGAAGGTTCCCAAGGGTTATCTATGACCCAGTTTGAGTTTCTGTAGCAATTGGACTTTTACTTCTCGAATGAGAAACTGCATGTCTCCGAAACTTTGAAAACACGGGCAGACGGCCACAACTGACACAGCCACACGGGCAGACGCTAGACGGTAAGACAGAATTCTGGTAGGTAATTAGCTGACGTAGAAACGTTACATCGTTTGCCGTAAAAATAGGGGGTGTGTCCAATTCCCTTGGGCACAAAATTGTGCTATTTGTTGTCAAAAAGGACATGTATATTCAAGACAAAGTTTGACTTATAACTTATTAAGACTAAAAAGGTTCTGTAAGCTCTGAAGAACCCTTATGGTATTTTTTATGAACATATAGGCATGTAGTTTCACAAAACATTTTTGTTCATGAAAGGTTTTCCTGGGACAGTGGGAGGGGGAACTGAACTAAAATGGCAGTATGGGTGTGTGCGTGGGTCAAGACCCCCTATTAAGACAGAGCTCCATTGCTAACATTTTGCAAGTTCTTCAGCTCCACAACCTCCAATTTGGCCCAAAATTCAGTTTCCAAGTCAATGAAATTGGAAAAAAATCAGTTCTGAAGACCCTACTTTCGCCAAAAATTCAGTTCTCAAGCACCCAAGTTTGGCGCTTTGTGTCGCACACCCCCTGCTCAAACCAAAGTTGATTGCCTCCCCCCCCCCCCCCATGGTTCTAAACAGAACCCTTTAGTTTACAGGGTTTAGTAGTTGTTTCTGTGGAGCTATTTTTGATCAGTGTTCCAAGCAGAAAACATAATTCTAAGTCAAACTATGTTGGAATGTACACTGTAGTAAAACCATGTGATGGTGATGAGATATTTAGCACTGAGCTGCTAATCATCCAAGTATTTAGATTCTAAAAAGGAGGCATTTAGTTTCTAGATGCAATGTGTTATCTGCATGCCTTACTCATATCAAAGATTATCTAAAGGAAGATAGGACACTCCCCCTATTTTGTATGGCAAACGATGTAACGCTTCTACGTCAGCAAATTACCTACCAGACGCCAGATGGCGCTATTCTCAACGTAGCAAGCAGACCGGGGGCCGGCCGACTGCAGTTTGTCAAATTTTGAACTCGCTGTTCATTTAACACGTAAGCACATTTTTGGTGAAGTCGGGGGACAAAGGGACGAGGTTGTCGATTTCTTAATGTCCCTATAATGCTAAGGCAAATCACAACATATTAACATTCTGTCTTTCCTTTGTCTTAATTTGTTATAAATTCTGTGATTTAGTCAAGCAACCCCGCAAAAATAGCACGTTACTTTTGAACTTCGCGCCATTGCTCCACACAGTATAAAATATGCGATGTCGTCACATTTACCCTACCAGACACTTGGAGCGTCCTTCCCCATGGAAGTCCACTTCCGTTACACAAAAATAGGGGGAGTGTCCTATCTTCCTCTAGATAATCTCTGCTCATATTCAAGATGTTCCATTCATTTAATGGCATAATCAGTGATCCACCCAAAAGAGTAAATTTCAAAATTTGCAGTAGTCTAAAAGTGAAGGACAAGTCTGTAGAATTTGTGTGAGTTTTTTTTTTTCAATTAATGACAAATATGAAGAGCTGTGTTCAAAGATATGAATCTCCATTCAATTGCGTGTCGTATAGTAGTGTCCATGGACAGTAATAACATGGAACACTTTTGAAGAGGGCCCCCAATTTATAAAAAATTATGATTTTTGCACAGTTGTGTTAGTAATTGTCTTTTAAACTATACCTGCGAATAACAATGCTCAAAAATGTGTATTCCTCATAAAAGAAGCGATTTTGTAATTAAGAATTGTTATCCCTTGTAATTTAATGGCAGAGCTTGAAATGCCAAATTTACATCAGTCCATGATGAAATAGTGCCACCTCATGAAAATGACCTGCAACTTGACTTTGCTGAACCAATGGAACAACTAATGGATGAGCGTAGACACGTACATGGCATGATTTCCCAGCTATTTCATATTGAAAAGATGCTTCCAACAGCCATTGAATTGTTATCCAGGATGTCCGATATTAATTATTCTAATTTAAAGAAATCCTTCTTTTGCGACACAGAGAGAATATTGAGCTCTACCATGCACAGGTATTGTTCACTAGCCAATTACCAATGCAACTGTGAAAAATCTCAAAATATTTGGAAAATTGGGGGCACTCCTGTTATTGCTTTAAAAAATATCCAATTTGTTTTTATTAGGTTGCTTTTAGTCTCATCACCTGCAGGATATGTTAGGATATTTATATTTTGATACAGACTTGCAAAAATATGATTTTTATTTTTTTGATTTTATGATTTGGCAAATCACTGCCTTTAAGAACCTACCCAATGACCCCTTTTTATCTGCTGCCCAATGATGAGGTTGTTTTCATCTGCTACACAACAAAATCTACAACCCAATGACAAACACACACATACATGCACACACACACACGCTCACACACACACATGCATGCACGCACACACACACACACTCTCTCTCTCTCTGAGTGGTCCTTTTGGACTCTCTTACAGTATTTTCTGGGACTTGGAGACTTGAAGCAAAACAAATAACAAACTAACATTGTTTTTGACTGTATTTTATTGTAGTCATCTACGTAATTGGAAGAGAACAAGCATAAAATAATAAATACACTGATTGGTTGTACCTTACAACCAATGATATATATCCTGACAAATTTCAAAAAATTCTTGTCATTTCTCTGTCAAATAAATAACAATGGAGATTTTGTTAAAGAATAAATATACACATACTTATGGATCTTTTTAAATTTATATAGTATGGACAAAATACATGCATCAAATTGATTTTACACCGGTATTTAAGTAGCACATTACATGTACTGAAAATGTACCTTTTTTACAAATTTGTCCTTTTAAATACTGGGCACTATAGCACACGTCTCGTACAATGGGGGTAGTGATAATACAGTAACATGATGATAGAAATATAAAGTGAACCATGTCCACATTTGAAAATATTTTATGACCAAACCACCATTACTACCAGAAAACCTTGTGTTAATTGTAGAGTTAGAAAGAAATATGATAATTCTGTTAAAAGGGGTAGAAATTCTTGGCATAAAAATAGTTTGATTTAAAAAGTGACATATACTTAAATGCATTAATAACAAATTGTTAACTCCTAGTTTATCCTTAAACAATGTTGTTTAAAGGTGGGTGATCCAATCATGGTCTGATATTGCATATGATATTGTCCCCCTCACACGGAAGCATATAACCAAAAATATCTGATTCTACAATCCAGCTGTTTGATTAGTCTAAGCGAAAATGTGTATTAAATCGGCCCATAGGACTGTGTGTTAATAAATGTGGTTTTGGAGACGTTTTTGTTCATAACATCGAAAGGAAATATTTCCTGGGCCTTAAATTTCACAAGGGTATGAGAAAAATGAACTTTTTTTCTGAAAACCAAAATCACAATTTTGATGGAGTAAAGGGGAGGGGGACCAGGTTGTCGATTGGGTCACCCACATTTAACTTGAAATATGTAGAACACAACTTTATAGTATTTCATCTAAAGATGTTATCGGATTTGACCATCTTGCTTGGCGATGCATCAATTGTTCATTGATTTCCCATCTGAAATTGGCTCTTTGAGAGTTGGTCCAACATTCTCCTGCAACACTCGACCAATAAATTATTCACAGGTTTTTGGTCACTAAGTATATTGCAAAGACTCAACATATAAAAATTGCAGGGAAACAATACGCATATATTACGGTCTAATGTTAATAAATGGGCAAACTTAGGAACAGGGGCAAAACATTGACCAGTTTCCCCTTTTACAGCAGCACCGCAATACTTTGTAATATCACTAGGCTACTTTGAAACTAAAATCAGGTTTATGTCAGATAATGAACATTTAAATTTTCCAAACTCTTATGACTAATTTATCCTGCTTACCAAGATGACAAACAAAAAGAAAAGAGGGGAAATACACATATTTAGAAAGACAAAGGTTGAAGGAGCTCTTAAGAAACATATTCTATGCAAATGAAGCTTTCTGTAGCTACTAATTAATCAAATGCATGGCTAAAATGGACCTAGCTATAAAACCACTTAAAGCAAAGCAGAAAAAAGATAGCGGGAAATAATTTGCAATATTTGTACTGTTTACAATAGAAAGGGGAAAAGAAAAAGAGCAGCTGCACCAGACACAATTACCAAATCACAAATCACATACCAAATAAAACTATTTTTGTTAATTAAGACATAATTAGCTTGTACATGTAGCATCACAGAATTTGGGAGCAGCAATAATAAATTTTAGCATTTACTTACACTACACATTTCTGAATTTGTACATAGTATAACATCTACAGCTACACTCTATTCGCTATTGAATTTGACAACATCAACCTTTGTGGTAATTTGCATTGTCTTAGCAAGCCATTACCAAATAAAGTCAAGGCTGTGGTTTGTGGTGTTTTTTAGCGAATGCACTCTAATTTTTTTTTTTTTAAATATCAGCTCTATGCAATATGCAAGAGGTTCTATTATATGCATACCCTGCATTCCTAAAAAATGTCACTATTGAACTGAAAATAATCTCAACCCAAAGGACACAGTTCAGTTTATCCTGATACATAGGTACTTAACTATTAACCTTTGTATTTGTGTTCTGTGTTATCATAACACAATTTTCCAGAGACAAACTAAGCCATATGGCATATGTTTACTATGCCTTGTGGAATGAGATATACAGTAGTTCTATAGTGAAACTAGAGATTTGATCTATAGTCAATTTCACATAAAACAATGAACTAAAAATCTATAAGTATTTACAATTATTTACTGTTTAACGTGGTAGAAAACTTTTTGACTGCCACCTTTGGACCATAAGGTGTTACTAGAGAGAGGTCTACGACATCAAGATCTATACACTTTATACAGAGTTGTCATTTTACGAGAAAGAACATGTTTATTACTTTTTTTTAAAAAAGAGGAAAACCAAAATGAACAGAAAAGTTTCCTCATTGTCGGAATCATGTGCAGCTCCGAGCATGGAAATCATTTTTCTCATAACATGGAAGCCATTTTTTACTAAAGGGAAGCTCTGGAAGCCCAAAAATATGAGGAAAGACAAGAATTTATTAATAAATCAAAAATTGATCAATCAGTACATAGTAGATTATTATTTGATATTGCCAGAGAAAACAGGAGAAACAAAGATTTATTTCCATATGCCCTTCATGTACTTCATGATAGGCTTCCATTACATAGACATTAGCAAAGGTCATAGGTCAAAGTTCAAAACATTCACTCTAAAAAAATATCAAGATTACTCTCACCACAAGGTAAGAGCATATTCTGCTCTAAACTAGTACTAATTTTATATTTGCTCTTGTCGCCTTCACAACCTCCTTCCCCATAAACTGTTAATTTACTATTTGGTCAATTTTCTAAGTGGTCACTACAAGAAATCATTTTAAACTGTTATCCCTTATCGTCAAGTAACGAGGGGAAGCATCGCAAGTAGTGAGAATTTCCGCTCCTTACCCTTGACATTGGAGGTTGGTAAAAGTGACAGATATTGAGAGGTTTAATAGGAGACATTCAGTTTCCCCCTGAAGGAAGTTTACAGGAGATTCAATTTTGTTGAGCACGTCATCTTAAGAGATCAAAATTGGAAAAGCTCGCTGCAGTGTTTCTAGACTATTTTCATGAAGTAATGCCCACGACTACTGTTCAGCTGTAATGCTGTATTTCCTTGATTGTAATTTGCCTTAATTTACGACTTGTTTGAAAATACTTCATTTTTAATGAGATTTTACAAATCCAAACAGCACAATATTCTAGAAACACTTTTCATAAGTAAAATCAGATAAGATTTCTGACAGCATTGACCTGTGAGCGGTACTTTAAGTGCCAAATTCTGCGACTAATTGCAGGAAATTAAAAGAGACCGCTTTCGGTGATAGGGCGAGAAGTTTGAAAGTACATGTGCCCGATAAGTTTTCTTATGAACGGATGATGGCAAAATGTAAACAATGTTACTGTTTGCACAGTAATGCCCCGTTTATTTCCTCGAAGTAGCGGATTATCATATCTAACATTGCAACATGTACCAAAACGGGATTGACTAAAATAGCCGTTTTTTATCACGAACCGCTCTGCCTTCGCATGAAGTAAAGAAAAGATTAATCTTACTTTGTCGTAACTAATTTTGCACGTATGAGTGGTGTAATTACCCAAAATGAGTTGTTATCATAAGCCAAACTAATACCATGTGTTTTTCATGAGTCACTTTTGAGGTAGGAATTTGGTGTTAATACGATCGCTGTAGCACAGGAAGAGGATTGTCATATACAGTATAGGATGATCACCTACACGGAAGCATAAAAAGTGGAGTACTTACAACTTTTAAGACTCTTTAAGAGATTTTTTGTAATACTCTACAATGTTTGCCAATCTGTCAACTTTTAAATTCACATTCATAATACGTCTGTTCCCTGTTTCCCCAAAAATGCAAACCAGTTTGTTGATATTTGTTAATATCGATGCTCTTAGCGCTGGCCGTTTTCATAATGACAGAAACAAACTAAGTCTATATACTGTCAAAACTAAAAACCAGGAGGTTTATCCTGCTTATCAATGTTGTCAATATGTGGAAGAATTTTTAGTCAGAAATAAGCCTGATGGGTGTTATACATTATACCCTACACACGTATTTGTATCATGTGGTTTATTCTGTTAACAGAATAAAGCACATGCATCATACTGTTAAAGTGGTAATTTTCGCATATGGAATTTTTTGTGCTTTCTCTGCAATTTTTAAGCAATTTCACCACCTTGGTTTTTAAATCCACTTTTTTCAACTATCCAACATAGATTTAAACACAAAATAAACATTTTCGCGTGTTCTTAATTTCGCGCTTGTTCATAAGTGCGCGAAAAGTGTGAAAATAATGTAGCGTGAATATTTCCACTTCTACAGTACAAAGCAGATGTGAAGGGTATAATGTGATTATGCCATGCAATGTTTAAAAGTTGGCAGTGTGGCATTGTATAATCTCTAAAATGGGTGCAAATGTAGCCTTATTGTATGGAACTATCAAATAGACCCATGGACACCTTATGGCTTTCATAATGAATGTATGATTGCACCGGTACTCATTTTTTTTAATCATACTTTTTACAGCACACGTCAAAGAACCTTATTTCTGGGAGCATCTCACGATGCTGTCTTTGGTTTTTATATACAAATATCCTTAATTTTTGTTTTTAATCCAAGGTCTTAAAAATAACAGCACCATACCAATACTTAATATTGATGGGAAACAACTTGCTTCAATAACCTATACAAATGATTTCCTCAACAAATATATATCATAATTATGCTTCAAACATATTTTTTGGAAGTTGTATCGTAAAAATCATAATCAATGTTAGTCGGCTTTTAGATTTGGAGATGTCTTAATTCCATTCAGTGTTAATTAGATGATTTGTTTTACTTATGAGAAGCAAGAAACAAATGATATTGATGAGAGTTGTAGACAAAGAATAGTTTACCTTAAAAGGGGCATTTTGTGATCCACAGCCTCGACCACAAAACTGAACTATCTGTTAGCCTTAGTGTGCCTTAAGCGACATGCAAATTTGATCATCTCTCCAAGAAATTTGCAATTTTGTAATTTCTGTCCCTGAAAAGGCAGAAACTACAGCAGTGGCCTATGGGACAGTGCGATACAAATCTTTACTCATAACACCAAAACACAAGATTCCATGGAATCAACTGAAATTTTGGGAATAAGCTTTTCTTAAATTTTTCCAGTGAACCATAAGTAGACTGCACTAGAATCACGAAATGCACCTTTAAGGGGTTTGACGTGTTAGTGATCTACTCGATAAAATTTTCCAGAATTCACATATATGGTATTTACAACGGTGCTGATTAAGAATCTGAAATAAAAAATGGGGGTCACCAACTTTGTTTTTGAGCCATAGCCAAAACAAAAAAGGTATGTTGTCACTTTTTAAACCACGCAAGTCTATGGGAAAAGTCAAAATTTGACGTTTAGAACGCCTACAAAATAAAAACTTCTCGATAAAATTTTGTAATTTCTAAATATGTTGAGGTCCCGATGGCGTTCTTCAAAATTTTGAAATAAAAATGAGGGTCACCGACTTACTTTTTCCATTACACGCCGAAAACCACTGAAATTTGACACTTTTTTCAAATTGGGCGTCTTGTTGGGCGGCAAGAAAAATCCGCGCCACATTCGGCATGCAGCAAAGCAGGAACGCAGGCGTAGAGATGCGCGATTTTAATAAACGCAAACAAACGCACAGTTATTCGCGGTATCTGCGCAAGTTAACTTCGCAGCTCAAAACTAAAATTCTTCCATTTGTCCATGACTGGGCTCTAACAGAATGCTGAAGGTGTAAAGCAGCTTGCGCGTAAACAAATCACACGTCAAACCCCTTAAATCTAATAGTTTCACAACTCCTAACTATTATACTACCCTGTGTTAGCTCTGTGATTCACATTACTAAAAAACAATATCTTATTATAAAGACAATTAACCTTATTTGTATGTTAATTACTGTTGTACGGTAGATGTGTTAATTAATAATAGCACAATTTCTATCAATTAACAAACAATTTAGCACCAGTATTTATTGTCTAGTCACTTAAATACCACGATGACAAAACATTTCTTCACTAAAAACACCAAAACTGGTTTATGATTCAGGTGACCATAACATGATATAAAGTCGAACAGCACACAGAATTTTGTGATAATGCTTAATCAATAGTTACAGTTAAAGACAGTGATATGTAGCACGTAAAAAAGGTGTTGTTAAAATTATAAACACCATTCTTTTTTTTTTGTAAATATAAATTTTGTTTGATTTTATCATTGAACGATCTTTGCACACGCAACAGCACACTTGGTAAGAAATGGTGTAAATATTTCGAGTTGTTAGGTTATTGTTAATCATTTATCTCAAAATTTTAAAAAACTCTACTACAATTTCTGCTTTCCACCCAACCAGAGTCAGCTGTGTAATTTCAAACCACAATTTCTGCCCCATCTTAGTGAGTTGTGCACTTTCAACCACAATTTCTGCCCAACCCTAGTGAGTTGTGTACTTTCAAACCATAATTTCCGCCCAACCCTAGTGAGTTGTGTACTTTCAACCACAATTTCCACCCAACTGTTGGTGGATTGATACCCTATATGAGACCACACATAATCCCAAAGATATCAAAATCGATTAAATAGTACCCCAAAAAGAACCATTTCCCCTATTTCTGGACATCTTTAACATAATTACAAGTAAAACCTTTCTGCCTGACTCAAAAATGTTTTCAGCAGCGCTAAATTGTGATTTTAAAGTGAGCTAAGTCCACAAACTGGCCACATGTCAGTTTTAAAGTTACAATCTGCTTTTAAATTCCGTACCTGACACTTGGAAGCCAAATTTGATTCCCTACATGAAAATCGGAGGTTAAATTTGATACCTTATATTGTAAGTTCTGAGATCATGGCTGGTTTCACATTCTGTGTAACTATAACAGGTACCTGAAAAGTACAAAAATTCCAACTCTACTTCCCCTTCCCCTCCCCGGCTCCCCCTAGTGTGGTAGGATGTTCTTGAAGAAGTCTATATCTTTTTGTCAATTTTAGTACTACAGTCTGTCCTGTATTACATAAGAAATGACATGACTCTTTAATCATCATACCATATTATAATGTCATAGGTTGATGGTCAATTTCGAAGGAAACAAACTCTAGTTAAAATATAGCATGTTTACTATAAGATAATGATATGACCATACCCTTCAGTACTGCTATTTCATTGGATTCCTCAAAACTCATGTCACTTTTTTTAGTGAATAGACTATTAGTCCAACTCTTCAGGGCACGGTTCAGTGACCCGCACACACCACTGAACTGAGAAAAAATGACCCCTTGGTTTCTGGGTACCATATGGTACCCCTACACCCAATGGGGGCCAATTTCTTGGTACAGGCATGTGTGGGGGTCACTCAATTTGCACCCTGAGTATGAGAGGGAACTGTAAAAAGAAGTGAATTTCTTATGTGCACCCTATAAGGGTGTTTAAGAAATTCTTCAATATTTTTTGTTCAAGCAGCATTTAATTTCAATAAACATTTTTTAAACAATTTAACAAAACCATGATTGTCTTTTGATATGAACTTCAAATTTGGCTTATTAATTAATAACAAACTATTCATAGCACTGCAGCACTTATTCTGTCCTCATGACTGCTCAGATCTGAGCAATACAAGCCTAGCATGTGACCCACTTTGACTGCACTAAAAAAACATTGAAGTTCTGGCAGTCACTTCAGTTACAAAATATCCAGTACAGTGTAAATGACCTTTATATTCATTTCAAATCTTAGGTACTTACATAGAACTTTGTCAACAAAAAGTGAACCAAACAATTACCGTTCAATTGATAAGATTTTTTTGAGTTGTATGATTAGGAATTGATCAATCTCTGCACCTTTTTGAAACAAACAAGTTACGTAAACCTACTGGCTGCGAATAACCAACCGGAACAACAATGACAAAGGACAATTTCTGCTTAGTAAAAAAAACATGTGGGACTCCCGATTTCTCTTTACGGTTTCAGTCAGCACCGATAGCCATAGTTGTTGTTCAGTCATGGCTCAATCGGGGTGCTAGGCACTTCTGTTATAGTCCTGTGCAGCATCCCAATTTTTTCTTCCCGTCTCCTCATCTGCAAACCTTTCATTACAGCCTCCATGGTTGCCATGCCAACTGCCGAGTCCTCCTCCTTATCTCCCTTTCCCGCTACCCCTTTTCTGTTTGAGTTGTTGGTGGCATTGTCCTCTCTCCGGCAGTAGCTATAGCGATGGTTCATGTGCTGGCTGTAAGAACCGGAGTGGGAGAACTTCTTGAGACATTTGTCGCATTGGTACGGTTTCTCGCCGCTGTGTAGTCGCGAGTGCTCCATCAGGTGGTGCTTGTGTTTGAAGGCCTTGCCACACACTTTGCACTCATGAGGGCGCTTTCCTGCATAAAACAAAGAAAAGAAAATACAGGAGGTCAGTTAGGCAGGTTTAAATTATTGTCAGGAATTAAAAGAAGTGTTTGAACCATAAGCTGTCCACCATCAAATCGGCATGCAATGTGACCGTTTCCCAAGTATGCTTTTGGAAGGGCACAAGTCAGAAAAACAATCGCACCATGGTGTCGGCTTAGTACATAGGTGCAAAACAATATTTTTAATTCTGTTCCAAATATAAACATCACACTTCTTGATTCCATGTATAAAGTCATTGATGAGACATATCTGTGCAATTAATTTACGTTTTTAGGTTATTCATCATATACAAAATTATTGTTTTCACTGATTCTTAAATTCCCACTTTCTTATGACTGTGCAGAAAAGTACAAACAAAATTTTGATTAGAACTTTATCAAACACGTCTCCTTGTGTTACTTAACATTTTATGTGACTTATTTTCTGACTAATTTGCATGCATTCATTATATTTATCATTTACAAACATCAACAACTTCACGAAATTTTGCATTAACAAGTTGCCACTAAAATATGAGCGGAGTCCATTTCTTGTCACGTCACACCCCCTTCCTCTATGAATAAGACATTTACACTTGTTAAGTCAACAAATTGGGGTTCCTGTGAATGACTACAAAATCTTATGAATACAGGTCCTTTTCCTCAACCTGTCAAGGTCAACTAAGCTTGGCACGGTTCCTGGAGCTTAGGGAGGGGTCATTATTTACGCCAGGGGGGAATGGAGGATTTGAGGGGGGAACCCGAAAAATTTTTGTAAGAGAGAGGGGGGAACGTGAAATTTGTCATCAACGAGAGAGAGAGGGAACATGAACTTTTAAATGGGCAAATCAGCATGATCAAAGGGGAGTGTGAAATTTTTGAACGGAAGCGAGGGGGAACGCGAAAATTTTTGCCGAAAAAAAGTTGAAATCCTCCATTCCCCCCTGGCATAAATAATGACCGCTCCCTTACCCCTCTGCGAGCGGGAGTGGAGTGTAGTCGATGAAGTCGATTTGTTCACCAAATTGTCAAAAATGTGAAATTGTGATATAGCAATAACCATAATAGGAAATCAGTATGAGAATTGCTTTCAAATGAGTCTAAATATGCCTAGGTTTAGATCAGAACTCTCTGAGAAAGCACCCAAACATTTTTGAAAGGCATTTAGAAAAACATCACTTTCGTGCTAATGAACAGGTAAGCCATGGGAACAGTGCAGAGAGTGTATCGAGTCCATCCCACAATACACCAGTTATGAGAAACTTCACCTCAATAAGGTCATCTGATTCCACAAAAATCCTAACACATAAAAACCTTAGACTAGTGGGATCAGGTGAGAGAAGAAACTGTCATAGACAGGCTCGTAAGTAGGATTTTTTTAGGGGATGGGCGATGCAAAGGGGAACCAAATTTGCCACTCCCCAAAAGGGAAAGGGGCGAATTTGAAAAGAGGACCCTTTTTACCATAATTTGAGCATTTTTTTGACAAAATAGCATAAAAACCTCTAATTTTTGGCTTACTCCACTTGCAAAATCAATTTGTTGGCCTTTTTTAGCCATTTTTAGGGGTTTGGGGGGCTTTTTGGAATGGTGGGGTGAGGAAAACAAAATAATAATAATACAAAAGTAATAAACATTCTTATTACCTGAATGTTCATAGACATGTCTGAGTAGTGAGCTGTGCTTTTGGAAAGTCTTCGGGCACTGGGTGCAGGCGTAGAGTCCTGTGTTGGTCCTAGGAGGTTGTTGGTCCATTAGTGGCTGAGTTAGTCTCTTCTCAACACTGCATCCTGGAGAGTCACTCCGGATTGATCCCTCCATGCTTACTGGAAGATCTGCTGGTACAGTGTCACCTATCACATTAAAAAGGTAAGATTGAATCAGGTTAATGTATGATGAGAAAGAGTGGTGTTGTTTCACCTGCATAGGGTGTGTGTTGAGAGAAACAAATATGGAAATTTCTTGTCCAGTTAGTAAGTACTTTTTTAAGTGTAGATTTTGTATTGTCGCAAACAAATTATGCTGCTAATTCCATGGCTTACGTAATCGGTCCATGCCTTACATAATCGGTTGGTCAGCCAATGGTAAGCTATCATTGGTTTGAATGTATAATCTTTGAGTGGGGCACTTTCACTGTGGGTCGAGTTCTTGGATTTTCGTCAGGTATCATACTTTTCCAAGAAAGCGGAACTAACTTCAGTTGCAGGACTCTCACTAGGGGATAACAAATCCACAATAATCTCTTCTAGTTATCTTAAGTCTATCAAATTCAGTTAAAATTGTAACTGGTCCAGTGATACAAATAGTAAAATGAACCAAAAACATGTAAGCAAAATTGACCCTGTATTAGAAACAGATCCCTCTAGCTGCCAGGTATAATATAATTTTTCACAAGTTCTTTATTTTGGTGGTTAATCTCAGAAACGCAGATGTAAAAGCATGTTCAAATGTTTCATCCATAAGGGTTAATGTGTAGTTGTTTGAAAAATGCAAATTAAACAAACCACAAACTGTTCAAAGCTTACAAATTGTGAAAAATTAATTTAAAAATTGCTAAACTCTTACACTATACATTAGTTATGAAATTAAACGTAGTAAGCAAATACTGCAGTTCACCTAGATGTGGAGAACAAAAAGTTTTGCATACTTGCCAAGACCCATTTTATAAAGACAACTTCTCTTTTACGTTTAAATATCTGTAATAGATCTGTATTAGGCAACCTCTAATGCTAACTCGCAGGTATACAGGCCATCCATATAATTAGCAGAGATTATACATGTACTGCATCACTAATTTCTCGAGTAACTTTTTTTCCTCTCCTGTCCCCTATTAAACTCTTTTTTGATGTAGATGCATAAGGACACCACCCAACAGAATTAATCATGGAATATGGCAAATTAAAGCCCTTGTAGCTCTATCTAATAATCAGAACGGATTGAACATATCAATTATAATATCCATGGGCAGAAGAAATTCATGAACGTCAAGGCGACGTGATTACCATGGCACTGCATCTGGACCAATCAATCAGTTTGTTAGTTTTATGGCTCTGGTAGTCATATCCTCCGAATCTAACTCTGGAAACCTACAGGGAGCCCGTATTACCTAGCTAGCACGCGATAACGTAAACTCCAGTTTGTGAAAACCGCTGAATCTTAACCCTTGCCGTGCTGGTTCACAATGGTATTTTGGCACTGAAAGATGCACATCTTGCGCCATATTTGGCATGGAAATGGGCGACTTGTTTATTGGTTCCTGGATATCCTTTTGACCTGAAAATTAGGCATATTTGCCCTTGTCTCTGTTAACTCTTCGTTTTAGTCAAACAGAATTGTAAGGAAACTGCATATTATTTTGGGTGAATGAAAAATTTGGACCCCTCCCGTCCCAAGTGATTAGGGCTAGAATGGCCGTATCAAGTTATTAAATAAAATTGAGTACTTCCTTGAGAAATGCATTTTCTCCTATTCTTGTTTAGCCTAATAAAAGCAAAATGTCAAATGCAGTATGGTGCTCAGAGCTTCTCTATTGTCCCGCTTCTAAGAAAAAAAATTATCTCAGGAGTTCTTGAAGCTTTGAATTAAAATCGGAAAGCTCAGTCCATAGCTCTCTCCATAGTATACATTTGTACAAATACCTTGCTTTATAATCCAAATATTCGCAAGATGTTCAAGAAGGGTTCTTGAACAAATATGGTTGTTTACAACTTTTAAACATTTTTTTGCTGTGTATCCCTCCCCCTTTCCATCTGACATTCTAACTCTGCCACAATTAGTCTTAAATATATCCCCCAGCTTCAGCTTAAAGTTTTGGATGGAGAAATTGTTAGAGATCTATGTCATCTTGAAACATAGCAAGATGTGGCCAATGATCAAGCCAGCTTTTTATACCCAAGTATGGTTCATTCAAATTTAGCAAGCATATAGCTGGCTAAACATTCTTCAGCACACATTCACAGTCGTAAGAAGTTTGCAAGCAAAAGGTAAAAACTTAAAGAAGGTGCACGAGGAAGGAAGAGAGAGTGACAGCTTTAAGAAAACACTCATCTCTTGTATCTCCTCATTGCCGGTGCGCCCTAGTCTCCGTCAGAGTCTTCTCTCGTTCAGGTCAAGTACCTGATAGTATCAATGGGCTTTTCCAGTGGGCTGTGGGGTAGTCTGGGGGTCTTGTCAATGTACTTCTGGAGACCGGACGTGCCGGGACTTACAGAGTGCTGTGACTTTACCTTTGCGTATAGCTCTCCCGGGGGACGGATCAAAAACAGGAGGTCTAGTCTCCTTTGCAGGTACAGAAAAAAACCTTGAACTTAATTGATTTTTATTTTTAAACAAACTAACACAAAAATAAAATGGTCGCTTCGGCTATATAGTTTGTTATGTAGTCTCTATGGCATTGTACTTAATTATGTTTATCCTGATATTAATTGAAAGAGACAGAAGTTTAGTGGCAAAATTCTGATCCAATGTTTTCGTTTCTATTTAAAATAATTTCAGTATTTTCAGGTCAGTGGACCAGGAGATGTTATAATCTAATTTGCTTTTTGCAACTCAATTACTTCACAACACTACATTATACAGAGGCGATTGGAAGAATCAGCTGCAATTGGCATTTCCATGATTCTTCCCAGAAATTGTCAAGGAAAAAACACCCCAAAAACATGCTAATTCAGGTTTTTTGTCCAAAAACCTGGTAGGAAATAAAACAAACATACCTATAGGCATAGAATGAGTCATCTGAAGTGGGGATGGGGCACTAAGTTTGAGGCACCTCTGATGATTATGGGGAACCAGACATTTTTCTGCAACTTTTCAATGCAATCTCTCAAATTTTGATTTGATTGAGGGACATGCCCCCTCCCCCATGCACTCTATGATGCTAAGCCACTGAACACACCTCTTCTTTGAGTATATGAGTTTATGCTCAAGCAGTTTTCCCATGCACTGTTCACTGCTTAACAGATGACCTAGCATCTTAAAGGACCTCTCTTCAAAACACTGAAGTTAGGGCAGAAATTCAAGAGTCACTTCAAACCACTTCAAGGATTCCTACCTTGAAATATGAACAATCGAGATAAGATTATCCACCACCCCCATCATCAAAACCAACATACAAGGTTTCCTACTCAACGCACAATGCAACTGACAATTTAGCATTTATTCCTGTGAAAGAGACTGATGCACAATACAAAGAATAGCCAAGGAAGGGGATGGAAGAGGAGGGCCGTATCATAAGGAAGTCCTGATTGAGAAAGGCACACACCGGTGACATCGCTAGGTGCCAGTCAGGCTAGGATCAAGCCTTGTGTCATTATAATCCGGCAAGGATTGCGCCTGCTATATGGTAGCCTTTGAAACGTGGATGGGATGGCTAATCGTTGAGGCAGGAAATTGGGCCAATCTAGGATTTTGGAAGGCATTAGGGGATAGTGTCAAGAGCGATGAAAATACACTAATCATGACCATGTGTGGAATGATGGAAGTTGTGAAAGGAAATATTACACATCTATAGAATGGCTTGCAATTTTGAGAAGAAATGTGCTTTCAAACTCGATGACAGAACGAGTTTAAAGATATCTTGTGGGGGGGGGGGGCAGCTAGTAGATGGAAAATGGTTGATAAATAGATCTGAATTTTGCTTGTACTTTCTGATTTGAACTTTCATTGAATAATCCATTCCAAATGTAACAAAACATGATCCAATTATAATAATAATAATACACAGCATTTATAATGCGCCTTTGCCAAAGGATACAAAGCGCAAAATTGGCAAGGGAGCTGATTGTTATCCTTGACAACATACCAAACATCATGATCAGGTCAATGATGCCAAAACGTTCAGTTTTTTTGCCCATGCATTTGTGCATCACCTTCATATGTACATGTGTATACGCCAGTGCTCAGAATCAATGCTCATGATTTGATGTCGTGACCAAAGCTGCATTTTACCCCGATGCCACTGACTTCAGGATAGGAGGGCAAAGTCACTAAACTTGTGTTCAGCGTACCATGACCTGGTATAGATCGACTTAACACTTTGCAACTCTATTAGTTTAACACTCCCATAATTTGAACACCTGACAAATTCATGTTGTTATTTTGTTGCTGGTTTTTTACGGTTGGCAAATTTACACCAAAACATTAATCGGGAAATGACAATAACTGGTGGCGCCGGTCACTTGACTTCCTAATATTACATGCCACATGATCATCTTTAGACTATATAAATTTCAAAAGCTGAAGAATCATTTAAGGTCTTCAAAAACAGAACAAAATGAATTCTGTTAATTCACAAAGTACCAGGAAGTAAAGCAGTCTCAAGTTCAAAAATCATGGTGGATCAGTCTATTATCAACTCGTGACCCGTGATTATTCGATCAGGTGAGAACCTCTGATAACAGGACTGCGGTGAGACAAAGATGTTTTATGTCGTTAACAATAGGCTGGTTAGTATGGTTCAGAGCAATTGATATTATTGATACATGTCGTAAGCAGTCGAGATGACTTTGTAATAGTGAGTCACATTTTGTGGACCAATTTGTCGGTATAAAGATATTAATTTTTCTAAAAGACCACTGAAATTGAAGAGCATGGCATTAGAAGCAGAACCAGGGGCCGTACACTGGATTTATTTTGGGGGGATGCGGGACATTGATAAAAGTGAACCTTTTATGGTAAAGTTGACCCCCCCCCCCCCCACAATGATCCTATTTTGGACTTTTTGAATATCTCATCACCAAGAAGTGGAGTTTCTTGTCAAAATTTCTATAGTTTTTTTACCTTTTTTCAAAAAATTCAGCAAAAAGTGGACATTTTGGCCCTTTTGTTGAATTTTAGGCTATATAAATTCAAAGGCATTCCACTGTACACCTGCAGTTGTTGGCAATGGGTGACTGACGTAACTATGGACCAAAAATGAATTGCCATTACCAGTGCCCCCAGGCCAGAGTGGGGAAAATTTCCCCAATCTTTTTCTCCCCCCCCCCCAGTTTGCCTCCCGGCCCCAAAGAAACAGGATGGATTTTTGGCAACAATCAATGATTTGGTGCCAAAAATCACCACATTTGGTAAAATTGGACAAAAATTGGTTAAAATATCTGAATTGGGATATTTCCCCCCCCCAAAAAAAAATGTCACGTCCTCCTAAAATGTCACTTCCCCCGTTTCCCCCCCCCCCCCCCCACCGAAAAGATGTCTGCTGCCACCAGTGGCCCTCACTAAAGAAATGTTATCTATTATTATTTCTACTACTAAGTACTTCATACTGGCAACATTTTGCAATATTTATATAACAAACAAACATGTTGCTCATAACATAAATATCAACAAAAATTACCTGTGGGAAAATTCAACATATTTTTAAAGTTGGTATTTCTTTACCATTGAAAAGGAACAATTGATGTATCAGAGGGCAGATTTTGCTATATCCCATTAATTTTGTGTCACATCTCCCATTAAGGTTCCTGTACAGAGTACCCCCCCCAAGCAAAATCAAATCAAGTTTCTGTACTTTTGCTGATCAAACTTACAGCAGATGTACAGAAGCTTAAAAATGGTATAAGTACAAGTTATGCCATAAATGGGGAGGCAGGAGCATACAACAATGAGAACAAAAACATAATAATAATACTTCCCCCAAAGTGTTTTGAGTCAATCCCACAATGCACCAGTTTTGGGAAATTTCACCTCAAAAGGGTCATGTGATCACATAAAAATCCTATTCTTAACACATAAAAACCCTGACTTAATGACTCTTTTAGCCACAAAGTGTTAGTACATAGGGAAATTTTTGTTTGTGGTTCTTAAAACTTTTGGAACACTTTTTATCCCTAAGTACTGATGTGTGTTAGTACAGTATGGTATAGGCACATTCTATGCACTGTGGGATTGATTCAAAACCCCCACTATTTATAATTATTTTTGGTGAAAATTAGAAATGAAATGTTTTCTTACCATTATGAAGTCCGTTTTCCTTGAGTAGCGTCGGAGCAGCACCTGGGCCTGGGTATCCTGGCATGTCCCGGATTCCGTTCAGCTGCAGAGGGTTAGAATAGCCTCCTTTTGCAAGTGCCATATACGCATCGGTAATAGGTAGCGTGACTGGATAGGGGGCGCTGTTAAAGTACTCCATTCCCTCTGCTGCGTATTTCATTCTCTTTGGGGAGTAGCCATTTGGGTATGGAAGATATGCCAGCACAGGTGGCTCAGGTGTGTATGGTCTTTTAAGTAAAAAGTTATTGTTGCTATGGCTACTGTTGCTATGGACGTTTTTGTTCTTGGTATGTGCTTTTACAGTGTTTTCAAGGCAAAGGTTGGAAGGTGGACCAGCTGGAGGGTACCCTTGGAAGATATAGTTGCCAGCCATACTGTAAAGTGGTGGAAAGTTGTAACCGTACATCAATTTGGATGTGCTGGAAGATATAACATTAGAGGGGGTAGCTTTTCTCTTTGGCATAGAAAGATCTAGAGGACTATCATCGGATAGGGGAACAGAAGGTGGTTGTGGGGAGCTGACAGGTGAAGTGTGGTTTGAGGCGGGTAGTCGAGAGTGGCCGTTCTCCCGTGGAGCATGTCGTAGTTGTTGTAGAGCTTCTGTTGCTTCTTGCGTGTTGGGAGAGGCCATTATCAGGGCCGGTGGTGTGTATCTTTCAGTGCTGCATTCTGAAAGCGCCTTCTCTGTACTCTGTAAAACTGTGGGCCGCTTCTGATAATTGTCATACCCGTTGATTCTACGAGGACTGGGAGATCTCGACTGTGGATTGCACGAATCGGTCTCGGTTTGTGTGGGAGCAGTTGGACTGGGTATACTAGAGTCTCTTTGTCTTGTAGGTGATGGGGCTTCAGAAGGTGAAGGAGGATTAGATGGAAGATGTTGGTTTTGTTTGCTCGGAGACCGATGCGGTGATCGAGGCTCTCGTCTTACAAAACTCTGCTTCATCAGCTGGAGACTCTTTAACGATGGATCATCACCGGCTTCCTCTAGCTTCCTCGTTTTCTCAAACCATGTCTCAACTGTCTCCTTGGAGAGATTGAGAGCCAAAGATATTTTCTGTATGCCATCGGATGAGGGATGTGCTTGCATAGCATAAAACGCCCTCAATGCTTGATGCTGTGCAGTTGATATATCATCATGATCATCACCAACAGTGTTTTCATCGTCGTCATGTTCTACTTCTTCGTCTGTGGTTTCACCATCTTGACTAACCTCTTCATCCTTACTGCTTTGTTTTTCTTGCTTCTCTTGTTCTTGTCTATCTAGTGTAGTTTGTAGCAAACCACTTTTAATTGGAGATGCACCTAGACTCCTTGGAGAAATTGGCCTGTCATCATGTTGTGGTGGTGATGAAGCTCTGGGAGAAACAGACTTGGCCCTCATTTGTTGTCTGGCTGAATCCCTCTCTCTTTCTGCTTCCATTTCCTTAGCAAACAACCTGGCGACCTGAGGTGGAACCTCAACAGACATGGGATCATGGCCATTTTTCATACTTGTTAGCACTTCCTTTTGATACTCATAGAATTTGCTCAAATTTGAATTGTAGCCTTTGATCTTTTGCACATCTTCATTAAAGTCACATAGATACCGTTCATGCTGGTGGAGTTCAATAGGACTTTCAAAGGCTTTTGCACAGTATTTACAACCTGTTTTTATCAGAAAGTAGCTGACCTGGGTGTTGTGATTCTAAACATCTAGCAATGGCCTGCGCTTCGTGCACCTTGCGCAGCGTATAATCGACTATACTATAGTTCTTATCTGGTGTGGATCCGTTGGGATACAGCATTGATGGTTTTGTGGAAGACAACTCCTTTGCGATTTCTGGCAGCACAATTTGTTCTCCGTTTGATCGATTGTGGGAGATTTAGCACCATTCTTGGCAGTGTCTGGACTGATTAATTTGGGAGACTTTTGAGGAGTCATTTTACTATTGACTGTCTTTTTCAGCTTGGATATATCAGTGTTTTGTCCCTCTTGTTGCTGTTTGGTCACGGTTGCATCAACCATTTCTAGCACTCTCTTGACAGCTTCATTTGGCGGCGTTGTCAGTTGACTTTTCGTAGATTTGTCTTGCATTCTTTTCCGCGTTCCACTGTCCCTTCGGGTGCTTGTATCTTAATATGCAATGGGGTCATGTATGCAGCACCATTATTAGTGTGATCTGCAAATGCAGTTCTAGATTCGTCCTCTGTCGCGGCAACAGCAGAGGGCGACAGACTCCCGCTGATGACTTTCACTGGGGCAGGGGGCACGCGAGGAAACACTTGGGGGTTCTCTTTGACCGGTGAGCACTTTTTGCTGGAGATGTGCGAGCTGTAAGACCCCGAGTGGGAAAACCGCTTCTTGCACACCGAACACTCGTACGGCTTTTCCCCGCTGTGTATGCGCAGGTGCTCCTTAAGATGGTGCTTATACTTGAACGCCTTCCCGCACTCGCTACACTTAAACTTGCGATTTCCACTGGTGTGCGTAAGCATGTGCCTCTGTAGCCGGTAGATATTCACAAATGCCTTATTGCAGATATCACAGATCTGATTGCGGCCAGGCATGTGAGTTGCCATATGCCGTTCCAGCTGACTTTTATAGGCAAAACAGTAGTTGCACTCGGGGCAGGAGAAGTTATTAACCGTCTTTTCGTGCCTGTACTTGATGTGCTCTTTCAGTGAAGTAATCCGCTTGTAGGTACGCTCACAGTATGGACAGTCTACCGGTTTCCCATCTTCCATGCCTTCGACACCTGTCATGTGATAATAAATGAGACAAGAGAATCCAAATTAGCTTAGTTTCTATGCTGAAAGAGGAAGTATTTTCCTGAAATAATAATAATAAACCACCAACAGGATCTTCCATCTTGAATACCAGCCAATGGTATGTGTAGTAGCACATGCCCACCTCCACCAATCAAGTGGATAGTTTACCAGGAAGTGGGGTGGGCCTGCGCTACTTTGAGAATAGACCATGCCAATGCAATCGTGGTTAGGTAGCTAAGGTTTCATAACACAAATGTGTCATTATCATAAAAGATTTCCATACTAAAATAGGCTACATGATCTCATAACCATGTGGCGTATTCCCAGGATCTGAAATGGGCCTCGATAGTCGGGATAGGGCACCGCCGATGCAACCTGAACATTTCCTATATTATGTTTTGTTTTGATTGTCCTCATCACAATAAGTTTTGTTTCCACTAGCACGATTCCTGTGTTTTCTGAGGTAGCTCCCTAACTTCGTCCTGTGCCACTCCCTGTCTGCAATGGTCCATTGGGTTTGCTTTCTATTGTTTCACGCTTAGCCACATGCGTGTTAGAGCCCTCGTTGTCATTAATAGCAATAAGTTGCCCCATATAATTAATATTTTTAGAAGAGAATCAAATTTTAAAATCACCGCACATATTTTTATTTATTTGCCCATCGTGGGAAAGTTTGTTAAAAACATCAAAGTACAAGTCCGAATTTGCCCATTTCCTTTTTTAACCCCAAATGGTATAACAATTAAGCGATATATTGCAATTTGATTGTTTTAAGTTGGCACAAAATCTTTTTTTTTTTCACACATAAAGTTTGCTAGGTAGTAAATTTAATTCTTCCCAATTCCCACTGGTTTTCAACTATGAAATAAAACTAGCCCATTGCAACTAGTTTATTGATTGAGAAAAAGAACTTTCAAAGGGACTTTTTATCCACAGCCTTAATTATTACCCCGATTTGTTACAAAAGTTAAGATTTTAATATTAGCTGAACCACTGACTACAGAATAGTATGTCGGTCTAATTTTATATGCAGATTCAATCTAGTCTACAAGAATTTTTTCATTTTGTATTTTTTTTTTCAATAAACAGTCAGGAATTAGTACAAAATGGTCTATGGGGCACAATAATAAGAACATAATTATACTCATATATCAAAATGTATCATCCCAATCAACAGAAACTTTTGAAATAACCTTTTACTAAGGATACTTAATGAACTGTAAACAGAAGTTAAGATGCTGAGATCAAAGAATGTACCTCTAAAACAAGGATGTACCATGTGCCTCTTCATGAACAAGTTAATGGCTGTTTTCTCTAAAAGAGTCAAATACCGTGTTTACACTGGGCAAAGTCGTCATCAAATTCACTTGGGTTGTAATCAAATTTGTTTCCGTGATGAGTGTAAACAGGTACAATCACAATTAGTATGCAATTCAAAAAGTCATTCATTCATTAATTCATTCATTCAAATAAGTCGTAATTATCAATAACTTTATGGAATATAAACAAAAGTCGTAATCAAATTCAAGTTGACCAAGCATGCATGCATGACTCAAGACGTAAATGATTTTTCTGAATGTGAATTCACAATTGGCATAAGTGACAAACAGCCACTTTCAGTGCATGTTTTAAGAAAAAAAAGTGCATTCATGAAAGAGTACCCCTGGTTAACCCAGGTCTAAAGTTAGACTCACTTCAAAAATACCAGAATTTACATTCAAATCAAACTCGCCATGCATTTTATGAGTCAGAAACCAATTTGTTATTAGGGTATGTTTGCTCTAAAAAGCACAAAACTGTATCATCCTTCCCCAAAAGTTCATTTTTAGTCATCCTTTTATGTTTTTCAATCTAGCCTGGAAAAAAAAAATCAACCGCTGGTTTCTATCACACATTAACGGCATCATATGATACATCATAACACATCATAACAAATTACAAGTACACGACAGGTTGCCTAAACTGCAATTTGGAGAGGAAGCCGATTTCCTTTAATAAAACGCTGTGGAAGTGATCAAACATTATCATCAGGTATGGGGCTTGTGTTGCCGCTATTCAATAGCCGGGATTCAATCATTCTCCCAGCACCTGCCTAGGCATTGTACCATTCTGTGCTCCGATAATAAAACGAATGTACTTTTAGCAGCAGCCTAAAGGTGTTTCTATTCCCAATTTAGTTGTAATTTTCTAATGAAGATGTATAATAATAATATAAGTTTTTACTCAATTCTGATTTGGCGTTAAATTTGGCTATAGATACCAATGTCATCCTTATATTTGTTACTAGTTTTTGTCTACTTCCACTTTGGCCTGAAACAACTATAGCTTTTTTCAGATTACGGCAATGGGACAATTAGTCATTTTTAGTAAGATGACTATAACAGCGAGTCAATATTTGAAACATATATGAATGGGTCTCTTATAATTACCTTATAATGGGTCGGTATTTTGGTTCAGTATAGCTTCTTGAGAATGGTCAACTTTTTCTACCCCATTAATTCCTAATTCTGAGCATGGTTTATGTCAACTGACCAACTTGCAACTCGAAATATTTTGCAACTCACAAAATATCCTCACCCTTTTTACATAAAGTGGAAATGTACAAAATGCATTCATAGGTAGGGTGTAATGCTTACACTTTTGCAATCGATTGATCCTAATGGTTGACCGAATAATATGGATAAGAAAAAACATAAATACACCCTCAGAGAAAAAGATCTTATTTTCATGCAGTGGAAAAGTGTCCGAGTGACTACATTTTAAAGGTACATTTCATTTTTCTGGCACCTCCTGTACTTTTTACAGTTCAACATATAGATACCCTCATGTATCCAAATGTCAGTTGATTCCAAAACTGTGTTTTGGTGTTTGAGTAAATATTACTTATAAATTAGTATTTCCATTTCCAAGAATAGAACATACAAAACTATATGGTTGCCAAAACATTAGTTTTTTGCAATAGTTCAGATCGGAACTTTATTAACCACACACACACACCCAACAACATACCCACCCACCTATACCTAAACTTCCTCACCCACACAAACAAAATGCACATATACGCATTCAAAATAATCACACATTGTTTTGACTGATATTAGATTTGGACATGTTCAAGTAAATTACAGTTCATTGAAAATAAGCCTAAAAATTGTTTTGTTGGCATAACAGGACTTTAAAAGGCATAGTCAGTAGGTCACTTTTAAATCTCAAGACAAAAATTAACCTGATACAAAATTACTAAAAAAAAAAAAACTTTGGCAGTTTCATTTTTAATATTCACGTAAAGTATAGTACTGGGCTGGAAAAAATGGTCAAAGAATTTTTTTTTAGTAGTGGAAAAAGAAACATTTGGGTTTGAGATGACTTATTTTTTAGGGTTGGTCAGGTTACCCAAAGGCTACCCCCTCAAAAAAGGGCCTAATCACATTTTAAAATCAACCACTTATACATCTTTATATCTTTGGCACCAACTTCTCAAGTATGTAGAAGGTAAGTGTCTGTCATTCTGTTCACTGAATAATTGGTGCCAGCAATATTACAAATAATATAGAATAGCAAATGGAAATTGGATAATCGGCCAATGAATGGTCAATCTTCAATGACAGCCTGGCTGTTTTAAAAAAAAATAATTTCAGCTCTTTGTTAGAACCCATTGCATGGACGGCTAAAATGAATCATCTCTGGGGATGCCTATATAGAATGCTGTCCAGGCTCAGGTGATGTGAGTATGTATTCAAGTGGTGTGACCCAACATCTGCTACATTTTTTCAGAACTTCTCAGAACCCTTACCCCCACCAGTCCCCCCCAAAGAACTGACCATTTGTACAGTATCTATGGAGAAGTACCCAAATTCGCCCCCTCAGAAATGCTCGGCACCCTCTCTGCCCCCCCCCCCATTTGCGAAAGGTCTGGTTACACCAATGCCCTTACTAGAAGATGAAATGTTTTTGTATACATACCATCAGCATCAAGATCATCAACTGGTTCTGGATATATGACAGCGGTATCGGTTCTGTTCATGTATTCATCCAGGTTCAGTCCTGACTCTGCTCCAGAACGCTTCTCGCGCCTGGTGCTCCGGCCGTTGGATTGCGGGTAGTCGTACTCTTCGTCTTCTGGGTAGCTGTCTTCTCGGTCGGTATCATTGCCATCGCTGTTGCCGTGGTAATTATGTTTGGATCGGCTAACTGGTGTTGGGGATGGAGTGCGGTCTGTGTTGTCGCTCAGCTCGGCATCGGGGTCCGGTTGGACGGGACTCGGTGCTGTATTGTTGGCCGTTTCTTGTTCTTCTTGTACTGAAATGAAAAAGAGGAAACAAAAACATTTGAAATAGACCAATAGAAAGAAAACAAACAGATAAAAAGAATTTGTGATTGCACTAGTTATTACATTAAAAAAAATAATAGTGGGCACTGGATAGTGCCCCTAAAGATTGAACAAACTTGATGCTTGCACTTAGAAGCAGTTAACATAAAATCAAACGTACTACACTTACTACATTTCATGCCAAACTATATTCAGTCCAACCAATTCCCTTGCTTGTGAATAGGCCAATTTAAATTTCATTAACATGTGCTACTTTTAAAACAACAACTCTACTTGTGAAAGTGAACTGAGCGTGTGTGACCAATTCTTCCAATCAAGCATCTTTTTCTTTGTCTACACCTGTTTTGTTGGATTGCTGCCCTCTATGGGTAAAACACGACCAGTGTTGAAAAATCCCAGGATCCAGGACATGTGTATGCAATGTACTCGAGTAGGCCTGTGCACCTTCCCCCATGTAAACTTAAACATTTTGGTAATTTATAGTACACCAGGGCCATTTTATACAGATCTATTTATACATTAAAAGGAATAAACCTGCCCCAGCGTGTTCAAGCTTTCTTGTTTTGCAATAAATTAAAAATATATCATTCAGCGAAATGGCTTGTATGTGTGTTGCTGTACACTTCCATATACAGCCCTGATTACATGCTTTATAATATAATAAGAGGTTTTGACATAAGTGTAACTGATAGTGCTTATTGTAATTAGTGCTATTAGAGAGTGTTAATTTTGTACATTTAAATATTCACAACTTCTTAACATTTTAACTGCCATTATTTGTTTCTCTCAAAATTGTACCTCACAAAACAAATTCAAATAACTATTGAATTAATTTAATATATATATTTACTTTATACTAAAGTAATAATATACAAAAGTAAATATATACTTAATTTAGTATAAAACAAAAAGGACGTGTGAGCAAACAAACAAAAGATAAATTGTTCATATGATCTAAATAATGATGACCAGTGCCCTGGTTAAGTTACATTTAAACCCTATCCCACTTCCCTGACCTAATTTTTTCTATTTTAGGGGCATTTACTAAAATATTTTCCATTGTAAATTGCAGTCCTGATTTTAAACAAGAAGTAGAATTTACAAAGTGTGGAAATGTCCCAGCCCAGGAAAGCTCAAATAAGTGAGCATTGAAAATAATGTTCACACAAAGTTACTTCAAATTTAATGACAAAAAAAAAACGGTAAAGAAAAACAATAGAGATAAAAGTGACACCTTTTCCCTTTTGTAAGGAAGATAAATTAACACAACCCTGGGTAATGGGTTCACATGAAGTGAGCTTTATGGGTAATCCAGGGTAATTTAGCCCTACAGAGCCAATAACCCTAAATGGCTGTAAACCTATCCTGTATATCCAGAAGTCCCCGAATAAATTTAGTTGTGATATTACTGTGCGTTGTTATAAACATTCGACAACTTGGTAACAAGAGTTATTAAAAGGCGGATGTGTCCGTCATGAATGGAGCAGAAATGGTTTGCGGAATATCAAAGACCCTGCAAGCCACATCACGTGCAGTATTAGTCTTAGTTTTGCTAAATATTCACAAAGAGCGGTGATGTTAATTTTGAACAATACTGGTGGCTATAATGTGTTGATCTGAAAAAATTGTTTGAAAAAGAGTAAAAATTCTTGTGTCCATGCCAGTCTTGTTTACATTGTATTCAAGTCTGTGATGTTATTATTGAATATTCATAAGACAAATTATGCAAATTTTAGGTTTCTCCAACTCATCTATAAACTATGTGTATCCTAATTTGCAGATACTTTTTACGAGTTTGTTTATCCTAACACAAATACAAAGGCAGGATATAACCTCCACAAGTTTACCACAGGCCAGTCCTTGTCTACACAAACAGAAAAGACTACGGTATTGGCAAAATAAATTAACAGAATTTTTAAAGCCTAGACAATTTTTAATTTTTAGTTATAAAACTTACCCCACTGTTCACTAACACACATCTTGGCTAAAGGTTGCACATTAATATAAGGCAACATCCAGGAAATACAGATTATAAGAAGAAATCAACTGCTAGTTATCACAAAAAGTCAAGCCAACAAAGGAATCCAATAGAGAGCCATTAAATAGTCCATAGCATATAATAAAATCCCAATGTACCCGTTCAGTTCAGTACAGGTAGGCCTAGGAGAGTGCAAGCAGTGTGGTCAAGCCCACACAGAGTTTTTCCTGCGAGTGAGAGTGACTAGCCAGGCTGCAGCCAACCAAGGTGTGGTGTGTATCATGTTAGTGACTAAATGAGCATGTTTACAGTCCACAAGCCGTGCAAGCTTTAAAATATGCCAAGGGCTCAACACAGTCAAGTATTTACACTGCGCTTCCCCTGTCTCACCTGCTTATTTCCCTGATTGGCCTGCCTGGACGCTGGAGCCTGAGCCACTGCATGTAGGGAGCTTTGTTCCCTGTGCTGGCTGTGTGGCGGCTGCTTAGATCAGCGGTTTTGAACAAAGACACTGTTTTTTGGTGTGTGTTTTAGTTAAAAATTATTCTAGGTACATCATTGTTGAACACCTGGTGTATAATGAGTTGGTGTGGACTAGACCCAGCTGTATGTGTATAGCATAGGGGTTTGTTTATAGATGAAAGGAAACAGAAGGTAGAATTGTTTTGGGGAGATAAGCCATTTTATCTGTATTGGAAATTTTAAAGAGAGTTGTGCCCAATTGATAACAGGCACAATTAAAACACCATTTTGTTTAGATTACTAATAGAACTACTATTAACAATTTATTTATATTAGGGAGGGAGAATATCATACTAATACCTAATAGTTATAAAAGTACTTAAGGGCAATTGGAAAATTTATAACATATTTGCAGGAAGTGGTTCACAAAAATGTGAGTGAGTGAGTGAGTATTAAAGTTTAACGACAACTCAACACAATTGTGTTATATCGTGTCATTACATTTGTCATTTAACATTAAATATAAAAAACAATGCAATATTAAAACTTCATTTCAATTCAAATTACAATTAACAATTACAAAAGGATACACATCATACAGTGATGAACCAGAGCATCACCTATCCATGTATAAAACAAGATAAACCAACTAATTGCAAAGATACACTTAGAAAACATGCATCAATAAAAACAAGTTCAAAAGATATACTGATAAATTTATAACTATACACATCATAGACTGATGACAAAGGTCATCACTCATCCATGTACCAAGCAAAAACTTCAACTTCAAATACAGATAATCGACAATCACATCAGAACATGCAAACATGAGATCCCCTTTACAGACCAAATAGATTGTCTCATACATGTACATTTTATAAATGGCTCCAATACACTTGGACAAAAATGTGCAGTGAATTTCTGCTATTGCTTCTACATAATTGCCCCCTTTTCAACTTCTATCCCCTTATTTATTACCTATGGAGATGGAATATTTTAAAATTGATTCCCCCCCCCCTTTAGCTACAATTCACAATTGATTTTCCTAATTGGAGTTTGGTTTAGTCACAAAATTAAATACAAACAAGGTAAAATGTCAAATTTGAAGCTTAGAATGCCTAACTTGTAAGGGAAATGTTTTTCATCGGAAATAACAGCACGACAATGAACTTGTAAATTGATCAACAAGCAACTTAGTTTGTAATTCGCTTAACTTGATTGCGTGCATACAATTCTATCCGTCAAGCTTCATTGGCAAATTGCTCCAAAACATTTGGGGAGGACCAACCAAAAACATACAAAACAACATTGAAAAAACCAATGCAATGGGGAAAAACACAGAAAGGCCCTGAAGCTAGGCAAGCTGCTAGCCCAATCTAAGCTATAATCCTCCGCATGTAAACGACATAAGAAAGACAAGCTCTTGCACACCTTGCCTGGCTCCGCTGTGTCTGGCGCATGGGTCGGTCTGGTATTCAGATCTAGCTAGCTACGGTCTCTATCAATGATTAACATGATTACTCCTACACCTGATGATACTCTGCTATTGCTGATCACACACTGGGGGGCTAGCCGGTGATGAGAACCAGTGAGTGAAAAAAAATGAGAAATTTCGGGGACAGGATCGACAGGGGATGATGTATGTTATTCTGGATACATTTCATTAGTTAGTTAATGTCATATACACAAATGGAAATGGATCGTACTTTGATTCTTAGTTAGTGAGATAGTGGAATTATCCCATCATTTGAGTAGTAGGATTGAATAGTTTTGAAGCAGAATGGAGTAGTGGAAGAAGAAATGGAGTTTGTAGGATTAGAGAGTGGAAGTGGGATTGTAGTGGAAGTATATGGTAGTGAGTGGAAGAACGTATGATGAAAGGTGGAAGTAGAATACAGTGGTCCTGAGTGGATTGAGTGGTGAAAATATGATTGAAGTAGTGGAAGTGGATTTGTAAGTAGTGGAAGTGTGGTAGTGGATGTAGTGAAGTAGATGAGTAGTGAAGTCGGATCGAGTAGTAAAAGTGGAATTGAGTACTGTAAAGGCCGCGCCGTAAGGTCCGTTCAGACTTCACTGCACTGCAGTGAAGTGCGTTTGCCATGCTGGAGTAGCAGTCTCTACCATTGACGCATGTAGTACTGCAACAAAGTAAATTATTTTTTTAACTTGCATTGCAGTGGGTTGCCTCAAGTGCAGAAGAAAGTGATCAATGTATACCGATATCGGCAGTGTGCAGCAGCACTCATTGCATTCCGTGGAGTATGATGGACTTCAAGAGTAGAGGATGAGTACTGGAGTAGGATTGAGTAGTGAAGTGGGGGGATTGAGTGGTGGAATTGGGATGATGGAATTTGGGATGAGTAGTTTAGAGTAGGGAAGATTAGATTGAATAGTGGAAGTAGGATTGAGTAGTTGAAAAAGGATTGAAAGTAGAGGTAGGTTTAAGACCAAAAAACATTGAAGTGGCAGAAGTGGAATTGAAAAATGGAAGTAGAAGTAGTGGATTGGTAGTGGAAAATAGAATGGAATAGTGGCAGTGGGGTTTTGGTGGTGGTGGCTGACAAATAGAATAGTATTGCAATTGGAAGTGGAAATGAGTGTTTTGAAGCTGGGCGGGTGGAGTTAGTTAAGGAATAGAAGAAGCAGTGGATTGAGTAGGGAGAGGATTGTGTTTGATTTGAAGTGGATACGGCAGGTAGGCCAAGCAAATCACCAATTCACAATTATGAGTGGTTGTAGCCAGCTTTTTTCAGGGGGGGGGGAGGTGGAAGGGGGCACATATATTTCTGGGACAAGCATAATATTTAAAGTTTGTAGTAGGAATTTAGGCTAATAGGCTTATGTTGTAAATCGGCACGTGTGCAGAATATCACTAATTCCACAAGGGTGAAATCTGTCACCTCAGTACGGTTACAATAGCCTGGTGTGGCTGTGTCCGTACAAGGGGGGGGAGGTTCCATAGCTGACCCCTCCCCCCACCCCCACTGCCAATTAGTAGGGCAGATACTGCAATTGGGAGTCTATATACAGACATGAAACACGGTTTCCTAGTTAAAATGCAATGACTGTAACTGCGTTCCCTACCTTACGAATGGCAGTGATGTTTTGAAAGTAAGGTGGCCTATATAGGTCTGTAACCAGATTAACAAATTTGCCTTGAACTGATAACATAAATACTCACACAGCAGTTTTGATCATAAATAACACATCAAAAATCACTGAATCAAAATCAGGATGGCCCATCGCTGGGTGGCCCTATACTATACATGTTTGTGCCTATACTTTCAAAATGGAGGATCAATATAAAAATTATCCTAATTAATATAGAAGTATCCCCTTTTACCCTGACATCCTACTTATTTCAAACCTGAGGTTTATGGGTACCGAAACACCATCATTTCCTCTAAATTGTTACTACTCTGCACTCATAGAAATAATTGAACAGAATTGTATTCAATAATTAGCTTTAGTTGAGATTGGGGCTTAAAGGCTGCTCAAGATTTTCCAGATGAGGGCCACTCAATTTTCAACAAATCGTGGTTTTTGCATGTTTTTTAAAAACCAAATAAAATGTTTGTCCATAATTAATCATTGTGTGAATACCGAAGCGTCAATTGAAGCCCTTCATATAAAACATCACACTTGTTTTAATTCTGGATCAGAATTTTGTATTCTTGGCACTGTTATACTGTGCATAAATGTGTCTGCAGCAAATGGAAAATCCGATTCATCTATTCTTTGGAATTGTATGGTGACAGCTTTAGTTATCTCAGATGACTTTTTAATTTCTACTCACAATAAGTATATTTTGAAATCTCGTGATCCGCCGTTATGTGAGTTTGAGTTAGTGAAAGAGAAGTTAATGTTTACTTGGCTGAGTTGAGTTGGGGGTTACTAGTTTGCTGATTTTGACTTGACTCGTTGTATCCAGCCCACTCAACTTAATCTATTCGAATACAACGTTCTGTTCGCATTATTATATGAGTTTGAAATAAGAACTGATCTCCACTAAAATAGGTCCTACATCATTAACCGTGTAGGATACATAAGTGTGCAAGGTTTATAATTAATCCAAAATAGTATTATAAAGTATTTTTAGAGGCCCCTATGCACATCCCACACACCAATCCTTAGCTGATTTCTACGGCCCTAGCTTTATTACTCGCAACCATGATTCACTGGGCAAACGCATGATGCTACCAAGCGGTGCACATTATAGTTTTTAATTGCCAAAAAATGTGCGAGACCTTAAACAAATTCCAGGCAACCTTCTTCATACTAAACTGGAAGATTCTTACAAAACAGTGCCCGGCCTTGACATGAATGTGACACGTCTTTAATGTGGCTAAAGATTGAGTGGCACACCCCTTATGAGAAGTGATGTTTCTACAATTACTGACATAGCTCCTTTGTAACACCAATAGTCAGAGTTTTGCCACGTCACCTTTTTTATTTTGGTTACTTTTTTCACCAAAAGCTGCAGAACTAGCCCATTTTTTTAAAAGGACAGAGAATTAATTTGGCCTGTGCATATTGTTTTGTTCATATGCAAATTATCTTAAAGGCACTATCAGTGATTTGCTAAATTAGAAAATCCAAAAAATTATCAAAAATCAAGATTTTTGCATGTTTGTAATACAGGCACAGATCCAGGGAGGGGAAGAGGGGTGCGCGCCTCCCGGTAATTCTGCAAATTCTTGCAAAATCAGCCCATTTTGAGCTATTTTGGACCAGTTACAGCCTTTCAGCCCCCGGTCATTTTTACATTTTTCAAATCCTGGATCTGCCATTGTAATAAGTACAGGTATCCTAACATACCCTGCAAATGATAGGACCAGAAGCAACCTAATAAGGACAAAATCAGAAATTTTAGTCATTACTGTTGTTCGGACCCACTTACTACAAACAAATTAATGGATATTCTATCGAAACATGCCGTTTTCATTTATGAATTTGTTCAAGTGGAAAAAGTTCAAATATGAGAATTCACAGCCTTATCCTTCACTTGAAGCTATTCATGCAAAATTAATAGATTTCTCGTTCGGATAAATCACTGATATGTTGTCTTTAATAGTTGCATTGTAGTATAGGGGGTTATATGACGTTGTTTGGCTAATATGCACTATAAGATCATGACTATTCCATAACAAGCAGATAGATCTTGGCAAAACTATACAAGCACAAAGTAAAGTGTACAACAACCTCGACCCAATGGAATGTGGCAAGTGCATTTGTCAGTACAGGGGCATTAGACCTTAAGCAGGGGGGCACTGGGGAGGATCTGGGATGTGGATCCAAATTTAACCTCCAGTTAAAGGATTCCCGCATCACACTCAGAGGACATCTGGTACTAGAGCGATAGTGCAGGTAACAGACCGGGATGATCCCCTACGTCTTTTCGATGAGGTCTGCAACCTTTTTACGTGCTCCGGATTGACTCCAATGAACACGGGACCAAGTTTAATGACTTCCGAACATGAGGGCGCGGACCAGCCATTGATACACCTGGGACAATGATGCAATGGGCGGGCGCGAGGAGATATCCATAATCACACCAATTGCGTCGATATGCACTTCGACCTTATAGGAATATTGGAGTATTGACAAAGAAACCCTGGACTCTCGCGGGGGGGCTCGAACCAGGTTTTTTCGCTCGTGTAGATATACAACCCTGCCGCGGTTCAGCGCTTAATTGATTAAGTGCACTTGAGAATTGTAAAGGTGATTATAATGAAGGTTTATTGTTAACAAGAATTAATTTACAAATACTGTTAAAACAAACGGTGCTTTTGGAATAAAAGGTTCATGCTGAAACTGAGTTATACTACCCGGCCAGATTGCCCATTTTTTTTTTGCGGGCTTTTTTGTTAGTTTTGGGGCCTATATTCCCCATTACAGTTTTGCTGCAGGGGATTGCATCTCACCCATCCCATGCACACAGCAAGTCTGTTAGACTGTTTCCCTTCCCAGTACACTGTGGGAAGTCTATGCAAACTTACATGACTGATGGTAAAATACTGTAATTTCACAGACTTTTATGTATATTGAACATTATTATAACAGAATATTTTCACTGTAAAATATACAGTGGACAAAGGCAGACTTGTGATTTTAGTATATACACTGGCAGAATAACAGCAAAATCATTGATTTTATGCTGTTCATAAATTTATGGTTTCCTATTGGCAAGTTTGATGCATTCCCAAACAGCTAAAAAATCTGTGTTAATCTTACAGATCATTAAAAAAACATTCTGAAATCACACTTATGTAATTTAATCATTTTGAATCGAAGGGTGTTTTTGCATGTTTGTTCAGGGTATTTTCAGGTTTTAAAAATTTACCATTTTTTTAAATTTAACAAATCTGTAAAAGTTTTAATTCATTAAAAAAAATCCCTGTATCTTTTTTTGTTTCAAAATAAAGTAGACCTAGATTTGTTTGCAAATCAACAAATTGGACCTTTCTCAAGAACTAAAATTTTCTAAGGAAATGTACTTTAAAATTAATCTGAAAGAACTTGTAGTTTAAATTTAAAAACACCTCATTTAAATAGCACATTTACTTTTGTAATTATAATTTTTAATTTTTTTTAAAAAGAATTTCCAAAATTTGGTCATTTTGGAAATATTGTCATTTTGGCTATTTGCATAATTTTGAGAACAATAAAGTAAAATATTAAATATTTTCTGTTTTTTGATTAAGGATACTTAATTCTAATAAAGCCCATTAAACAAATCTACAAAATAACCTACTCTCTTTGGTAATTATTTGTTTTTTCCCCCGTTTTACAGAAATAGACAAAACTTTGCAAAGATAAAAAAAGAGGAACTTAAAACAAAGTTAATTTGAGAGAATGTTTGGTTGGTCGTTTTCCTGGGCCATTTTTTATTTAATTATTCAAAAACCTTAATTGGAAAAAATGGATGTAAACCTCTTTTGCATCTCTCACCTCTTCATTTATCAAATGGCATGTTTGTAACTACCAGTACATCTGTCTCTAAAAATCCATAGAAATTCATCTTTTCCTCCATACAACATATACATTGCCCATTTCTTTCTCACCAAGGCCATATTTTAATTCAACTTATGCCCAATGCTAAAGCAAAAATAGCAGGTGAAAGATTATAGGTATTAAACAGACAAAGAGACTGACTACCTATTCCTCATGCCCGCCTGTCTTTGTTCAACATTAACCCCTTCTCTGCTTTTACAACCATTAACCATTTTATTGAACTATGTGCTTTATCATGCAGACAGAGATTTTTATACAATAAACAATAGTTTTTGATGAATCAGTCCCTGAGGTACAACTCTCATTTACAAGTATGAGTATAGTACGCAGATAAACCACTCTAAATAGCCCCATTTTCTGGCTCCTTTTTAGTTTCCGACTGCCATTTACAGCTTCCCTCGATCAGTAATGAACACAATATTTTTCATAATAGCTATTTTTTTCCTCTCAAGATCATACATCGCATAAAATTTTAAGAAATCCAAAATCAAGTTCGTTGAGCTCTCACTTTCTGATGGAGATTCATATTTAGACTATAATGGTGCCAAATTTGGTTCCAGGCATCTTGATTTTAAAAACCCGGATGACAATTTGATATCCAAAAACAACTAAACTAAATTTAAAAACTTGTTTCACTGGAAGGTTGACCCCCTTCCTAAACAGCTAAAGACAGTGAGTATGGCAAATAATGTCAATGTGACAAATGTTCAAGTAATTTCAGGGGCGGATCCAGGATTTGAAAAAACATCAAAATTACCGGGGGGCTGAAGGCTGAAACTTGTCCAAAATGGGCTGATTTTACAAGATTTTTCAGAATTACCGGGAGGCGCGAGCCCCCCTCCGCGGATCCGTACCTGAATTTAACCCCCTCTTCACAGCTTTTGGGGCTTTTCATTATTCCTGGGTTCATTTTGTCATCATTAAATGATCCCACGGCAAGTCAATAAGATGTCAGACAGATTACAATTCCAGTGCTATAAGGGTCGTTTTGCTCAAACCCTAACCTTCCTTGACCCTAAATTAAGCCCTAACCCTTCTTCCTCTACTCTAAATCTAGCCCTAATCCTAGCTCTAACCCTTCACTTGACCCTATTAACTTAGCCATAATTCTTCCCTTGATCCTAACCTTGCCCTAACCCTTCCACTGCTCTTAATCTAACCCTAATCCTAGCCCTAACCATTCCCTTAACCCTAACCTAGCCATAATTCTTCCCTTGATCCTAATCTAGCCCTAACCCTGACCCTAAACCTAGCCCTAATCCTTTCCTCTAACTGTAATCCTTCACCAACCCTAAACCTGGTCAAACCTAGTCAAACCCATCTCTTCAAGTTCCCCTAACCTACCCCAAACCCTTTGGATAATAACCCTTCTTGTTATTTTGGAAAGACGACTGTTTGGAATAATGACCTTATATTCATTTATATTTAAAATAATAAAGATTTGATGGAAACAATGCACCAACTCTCAGAGCAAAAATATTCCCTTTCAACTCTCAGAGCAAAAGTATTCCTTTACAAATTATCTAACCAACAAGCAACAAATATTTTATTTTTTGCATACACCCAATGCACACACATAACCACACTCCCATTTTTCACACATGAGTAGCACCCCCTGGACAATAAGTAAGTCAGTAGGCACACTGATTAATCAGAGATATTATCAGATTGACAGATGGCAGTCTTTTGCATTAGACATAGCATTTCACCGGCTACATAGGTCTGCATTCACTCATCTACCTGCCCATATTGGGCACCATATGCTCAGATATTATTGCATGTATAGCTTTGTCATATGATCTACCTTGTATATTCTAATTTATTGCTTTGTATAGCTATTGTGTTCATATCTTGACTTGGAAAGAGAAATATTAGTGCTTACTGCATATGGATGCATTTTGTTAAAAAGACACTGGCAAAAATAGTGCACTTTCAAGTTTTTTCAAATATTAATATTTTTGCATGGTTGTAAAGCTTTTATAACATTAGCCCTCACCTGAAATGATGAAGCCCAAATCATGGATAAACAGAAGTAAATTATGACTCCGGAGTCATTTTTTCAACAGATGACGGAAATAGCATTTAACACAAGAAAACACATGCCGGAGTTGATTCCCATAGCATCCAAACTGTTTGACCTTCGTGGTTTTAATATCAATTAGCAAGAGTCTGGGTGTTTCCGTAGGTGACCCATCTGACACATTTGTTGATTAAAGTTAAAACAAACTTAAAAGTTAGCCTACAAATTACCTGGATATCTTAAGCCTCTTATTAATGCCCCTATCTGTTTTAGGGTATGTTATTTTTATTATTTGTAAAATCTGTATATTCATCCAATGGCCTAGACCATCCCGATACCTTCTTGAAGATGCGGGAAAGTTAGCCATTATGTCTCTAAATGCACCTACACCCGCATAAGCCTGAAATCAAGGTCATAAACTGTGTTGGTTTGTGTGCATATGCATGTATGTGTGTGTGTGTGTGTGTGTGCGTGTGCACACGTGTGTATGCGTATCTGTGTGCATATATTTATCATTATCAAATCCTTATGTAGAATTTTCATCTTTTCAACACTAGCTACTTCACAAGCCTTACTCTCCAAAGTGGAGAGGATAGCATTGAGCAGGAATCCCAGCGGGGTTGGGTAGGTGTTGGCAGGGGAGGAGGAAAGATGTGTATTGGTCCAACAGGAAGGACTAAATGCACCAGGTGTACTGTCTATGACACTGTCTATATCAGGTATTGGCTTACTTTTTAGGCAAGCAATAAAGGATAGCAGCTGTTCCACAGTAAACAATATCATCTCATTAACATATTAATAATACGATATACCTGACACTGTCAGGTAGTCCTCATGTTATTCACATGTGATCATTATACTATTTTTTTTTATAATAATGCTTCCTTCCAAATATTGTGTATGGAAATACAATTTATCCTCACCAAAAGTAGGGCATTATGGAGTTTTTGGAATTTCTATCACATTTTCTTGGTAAATCTATGAGTTGAATATAAAGCATTTAACATTTATTGGTTTGTTTTTGGAGAATTTGCAGTTCTGTAGATCTGAGGTAAAGAATGGTCTAGATCGAATTTGCAGTTCTGTAGATCTGAGGTAAAGAATGGTCTAGATCAGGGGTTAATTCTCAATAGATTTAGGGATAGGGCCAGAGAATGCCGAACACATAAGTTCTCTACTTGAGGGCCAAATACACCATCTTATGTTCCCCTTTATATTTTAGAGCAAGTCAAGGGCCAAAAATCCCGCCAAAAATCAATGGTTGGCGGGCCGGATTTGGCCTGTGGGCCGCCTATTGAGAACCCCTGCCCTAAATAGGTAGTGGGATTTCAGAATATAGGGATAACATCTAGATCTAGATGTTAGCATAATTCAACAAGGGTTGAGTACCAGAAGGATTTGATGCACTTGTTTGTGTATCTGCCATATGGCGCATAGAGTGGGTCTCTATCAGTGAAATACACAACCAGTTTCCCCTGCCTGGTCACAGAATGGTCGGTGCAGTGTACCATAGGGAATTGCCATGACTGTACATGGGATGATGGGCTAGCCTCTTGTGGGGTATTAGTATCATTCATATGAGGGGTTGCTCATAAATGAACTTGATGTATGAGTGCATACTGGACTTTTAACATAGCAGTCTGCTGGGAGCGACCCTGCATGGGGAGCGACCTATATTGGGGACATGTCAAAATAGGGTATCTTTCTGTGACTTTCTGTGTTTTTGTATATAAATTATACTCGATTCATCTGATATGTGACCCCGTACATTCTTGCGGAGGTGAAAATTCAATGAGGCGCAGGGACTTCTGTTAATAATGTTATTGTGAGGAATGTTAAGGCCTGAAATACACTATTGTCCGTTCCATACATGAATGAAATTGTATTTAGTGGCAGGTGAATGAGTTATATGACCGGAGTGTCCTCCAACATAATCCGATGTGGCACGTGCATTTGAATTCTTTCATTTTCCCTCTCCGACTTAATTGAATCGGTCCAAAACTCCAGGGGGACGAACGTATCATGCGAATCGACAATGTTTGTCCATATACTAATCACTCTGTGAAAAAGCTAAGTTCAGATTGAAGTCCTTCATGTAGAAAATCACAACTTTGTTATAAAATTCCGGAGCCAGAATTTTTGTTTTACAGTGTCCTATGGCACTGTTATACTACACATAGAAATATTAACTGCATGTTTTTTTGGAAAAACGAGCAATCCAATTCATCTCAAACTTTGGAAATGTGCATTTTAGGTGACTATCTTTAGTTCATGTGGGACTATTTTCAATTAGTTATATTTCAAAATCTCTGAGTCAGCTTTTAAGACTTCTTTTAATAGTCATGCCTCCATAATATCAGTCTTTTTAAGTTTTCAAGTGGTTTTGATGCCAAATTTCATAAACATTGCAATTTTTCTGATCAAATTTGTAAAAATATGCTTTTTTAAAAACCAAATCAGATTATCTATTTGGTGAGCAAAATGAATTGGGTACTTTTCAGTGACAACAATATAAACTGCGGGTGTATCACGGTTGATATTTGGATTAAAAACATCAGATGGTCTTTGGAGAGCAGAACAAATTTGTTTTTCGGTGACCACAATATAAAATATGGATGTATCATGGCTTGCAATGCATTAAAAACATGGTGCTTCTTAGCCAGCACTTAGCACATACCAAAATACACAACAAGTTTCCCCTCTCCCACCCTACCCAAGGATACATTAAACTCACACTGGTAGTCCTCCCTCCTTTACCTCCACTGAAATGCAAATGAGGGATGGGACAAACTTGGGAATTTGATATTTTTGTGTAGACTCCGTACATTTGGATCACCTGGCCATCACCTGAGTCTGTTTGCATTGAAACAGTCGCGTCACCTGGTGTATTCAAAAGCATAGAACTCATCATGCCCGCATCATGTGTGCATGCATACATCACAACTATTCACCATATGTATTAATAAAACCAACCAAACGAAATGTTTGTGTAACATTATCTTGTTGATTGTTTTATTTATCTGTTGTTTGTCTGACTTTAGTATTAATTAATTTTCTTTTAAGATGCTTGAGCTATTTTGCTTACAAAATGAAGTAAATATTCAAACAAAACTGTTTAAGCTTGTTTACAAAACATGCACTTAATACATAATTCGTAGGATTTAATCATGCACAACACTTTGAAGACACTTTTTACATGTTTCAATCAACAAAAAAACAACCAATTTCAACAATCCAATGGCCTGAGCTCCAATGGCTTGATATCGACTTCCATGCTTCAACAAACACACAGAGTCACAAAAAAAGCCATATATAGAGGCATTTTGGGGTGCAATAAACAAGCATTATTCAAAATGAACAAAGGATAAGGTGGCAATGCAAAGGTTTACATACAAAAAAATATGAAAAGTGATCATTTTCTTTCAAATTCATGAGATTGGAACCAGAAAATAAAAGCTTGGACCGGTACCACCTGTTTGGAATGTACCACTTTGTCAAGAGGGGGTGTGTTGGTATTTAGGTGAATAAAATTATTGGTTTCAGATTACTGGGAACACAAAATTATTGACCAAAAACTGAACACCTTCTGTCTGAGGATGTGGAAAACTTATTTCCTTGATCCATACCCCTGGATATATTTTTGAACTATAGCAAAAAGCTGCACAACATCAGATGCCCATTCTTTTAGTATTTCTTATGGAATTTATTTTCTTTACTCCCAAGCATTTCAGAAACACATGATATTTGAAGAAAAAGGCAAAGCTTACACACAAAAAAAATAAATTGAAATTGCACTAACATGTAACGGTAAACTTAAAATCTATAGGCCTACTACTATCACGATCTGTCTGTCCAGCTATGCATTTCTGTATGCTTTTGTAGGTAGTGGAGGACAGTCCCCCAGTCCGAGGTTTGTTATCAGGGTTTCAGAGTGACCCAAAAGGTCAAAGGTCATCTATTCAGAGTGTTCCTGTGGTATCATACATATAAAATGCTTAAAACAATCAGATGCAATAACAACACCAAGGGGGTTGGAAGGCAGCCCCAAAATTAAAGGCTTACCACCAAATCAGTAAAAACAAAAAAAAAACTAATTTTATGAAATTGCTGAATTTTGTGTCAACTATTTATTTCCCATCTGAGAAATTCACATTGCCCCCCCCCCCTTTTCATCTCCACCAAATAAGTTCTGGCACTTCAAACTGTCAAAATGTCAATCCATTTCAAGTGAAAATGTGTAATTGGCCATTCTTGGTAACTATCTTCATTTCAAATACAAAAATTCATTTTAATATTCTAAAGTGTGCCTTTAACATTTACAACAGTAAAAACTGTACTGAGCACCAGTACAGTTAAACCATTTCAAATATTTAAATTAACAAGGTTCATCAAATTTGTGCAAAATCTAAGACAATTGACGGTAAAAACTGGTAGATATAATTTTTATTTGTTATTTTACAGAAAAAATAATTGTATCAGAAGAACAAAGGTCTGCATTGATTATCAGTAGCTACGCTCCCCCACCAAGAAAAAAGACCTGCTCTAGATTGAAGTAATTTCCCTTGCCTGAGTTTAGAAACACCTTGGTCACCTAAACCATTATACCAATAGCAACATATTTTAAAAAAACCAAATTTTATTTTTTGTCTTTTTGACATATGCAATTTCTACAGAGATTAAAAATATTGCAAGATGACCCCATCTTTAAGAATTTGTCCATATTGATTTTGCCTCATGGAATTTGTTGATGAATTTCTGTGACAAAAACTTAAGTTTTTGAAAAAAAACATTTGCAAATAAATTAAACCACACAAAAAATATAATTGTTATACACCTTACCGAGATAATAGCTTATCTCATCTCTTGCACAAGTATAGAGTGTTTGTCAAATGTATTTTCTATTAATAACTCACACTGTGCTAAATCATTGTTTGAGAGAAAGTTTTTAATTTATAATGAAACAGGTTATTAAAGCCACAATCAGTTATTTTTTCCTAACATTTAAAATAAATTGTGTCTTTCAAATGCTAGTGCTGTGTCACTTCCGTAAATAATATACCATTCTTCGTGGAAGTGGAATGCATGTTAAAGTTACCTTGAAAAGTGCCATTTTTTACTATTTCATGACATCATTAACATCGGAACCCCCGGCCACAATTTAAAAACTGTGTTGTTCTCAACTCTATCACTAGGAAGTAACTTTCTACAACAATTTACAATAGCAAAATAAAATTAAAAAAATGACTTTAAAACAATTGAAGGCATTGTTTATTTTCATCCCAAAGAAAATGATCAATAGTGGCTTTAAGTACAAGTCTATAGTTTCATTGGCCTCTCTTAAAGGCTGACTCAGAGATTTTGAAATATAATTTTTTTGGTGTAATAATTAAAAATAGCCAACTAGAACTAAAGATAGTAACCTAAAATGCACAATTCCAAAGTTTGAGACGAATCCGATCTTTCATTTTGATGCAGTAAACATTTATGTACAGTATTACGTGCCATAGGATACCGTGTATAACAAAAATTCCGGATCCGGAATTTTATAACAAAGTTGTGATTTTTTATATGAAGGACTTCGATTTGAGCTTAGCTATTTTGCCCCCCCCCCCACACAGTGACTGTACAATGGACAAAGCGTATGTCTAGGCAAAAACATGATTTCTTTGCAAAATTGCGTCCACCCCATCTGGAAATCTCTGAGTCAGCCTTTAAAATTATTGGTTAAATAAAATTTGAATTTTGTTATAAAACTTGTAAAATACCTTGTACATGTCCAACATACTTCTTAATAAAATAACCCCCAAAATACTACCTTTTTTTCTTTTACAAAAAAATAATTCCTTCCATTCCGCCATTTCTCCCAACTTGAACTCAAACAAGAACCATTACCGAGCTCACTGCACTAGTTGTAAAAGCTAACTGGCTTCAAATTAATTATGCCCCCTATTCACGCTTGATTAAGTCCAACACCAGGTGTACACTACGGCCAGCCTGGTCCGTGTCGCCATCTACCTTTTCACTCTCTTTGTGTTCACCAGACAGGACTTCTCCTTTTTACCCTCCCCTCTAAAGAAAAACACACAAGCTGCTATAAAAGCTTAACGGTAGATATGTAGCTAACGTGCTCAATGAGCGTGAGCGTGATAACGCCAAAACCCCAAGCCAAGCTCCATCCTAAAAAAGGTCCAACCAGCTGCTATTTTGGGCCAGGTAACAGACAAAAGATTTATAAAAGCGTAACTTGACGTTAGTGTATGGGAAATATTAAATTTGAAATCTATCATGGTTTCTGTGAAAAGGTAAGAGTATGGTCTGGAGCTTTTGGAAAATTAATCAAAACAACTTTGATTCGGATAGGTGGATTTTTTGTTTCAGCTACACAATGCAATGTTTCCGCGCTATTATGAAAGCTACAGAGATATGGCTCCAGCTGCTATTTTACCCAGGTGATGTACAATGTATTACAAAAGCATAATTTATTTTATTCAGATATAAGAGAGTGGAATAATTAATTTGGAAAAATTAATTTTAAAAAAGATTATGGTTCAAAGATTTTGAAAAAATTGTAACCATGCAGTAGAATTCTGTTAAGGATTTTCTTCATTCAATTTATAATAGCCAAAAAATACAATAGACCGTGACTCCAGTCTTACGACCCTTTCTCTGTTTTCCCTTATCCCCTCATCACTATTATCATCATCTTTGTTATTAATAATATTTAGTAGAATGAGTAAGCTAAAATACCTATAAATGAGACATTTGTTGCATTGTATTATTTTAAACTGATGTGATAAATAAAATAAAAAGTTGAATATATAGATAATCTACCTGACAACTTTTCTATGATTTATGACAAAACAACTGATTTTTTTAAATTTCTTAACAAAGGAAAAGGCTGTGCACTGCACCTTCAAGGAATGTTCAAAATATTTTTTATAAAAAAATATACCTCTGTTGTTCAGCACAACTCAGAACTAAAGTCAACCCCATGGGATATTCAGCATACAAACCACATTGTGGGGACATGCCCTCTAACAACATCAATTACCGTTTCCTCACTCATTTATACCAATAACTTCTTACACTAAATGGATCAAGATTCTAGAATAAGGCCAATTTGTTAAAATGTTACCTAGATTTTATTACTTTTTAACATTTCACCAAAAAATGTAGGAAATTTTACTCAACATTCGGAGGTGATTCACTCTTTAAAGGGACATAAGGAGATTTTCTGAGGATACAAATAAGAATATTGCGTATGTTTATAGGACAAACAAGAATACAAAAAACAAAAACAACAACAAAACAAAAACAATTTAGAACTTTCCTACTTTCCTAATGGGCCCTATAAAAATGCATGCCTGAATTTTCTGTTGTGCACAACAGAAAATACTAAATCATTTTATTACATGAAGACAATGACCATTTGAGGATTATCCAGTTTCTGGACTCAGTTTATGTACGATTACGATTTAATACACTGGTAAGCAGTGGCATACCGACCGGGGAGTGGGGGCAAGATCGACTGCCTTGGTACGCCACTGCTGGAAAGCATTCGAAATGTGCAACAAAAAGATTTCGACAAAAATTGGGGGCGTCCTTTACAGGAAATGTCCTGGTGTCTCTGGAAGTGTCCTCCATTACACCATTCACAGTCTCTACAGGACAAGGCATGTCCCCATAAAAAGCAAATTGAAACCCTACACTCCCCCTACCCCTACCTGCCTTCTATCCTAAGTTTAAATCAAAGTAAACACATTAAACTATACCTAATTAGCTAAATGCAACACAAGCCAATCCATAAACCAGTACACAACTAACTTGAACAAGTCTAAACACAATGGGTTACACCATCATACATCAAAATTTGACAAAGTGCTATTCAGCTTTGCAAGAACACCGTACAACAAAGGTAACCCATGTACAATAAAGGTACTACTGATTTTCCACCGCCGCGCCTTTCATTGTCAAGTGCGCACCGCCAACAGATCACTCATCAATCAGACTTCTTTCTTTAACCTCGTCAGCCAATTTCAGTTTTAATACCATGTCACATGGTCCAACATGTCCCTAAACAAAGAACTCGTATTCATACCTTGGAAGGTGAGATGTTTGATGCGGAACAGCAGCAGATGAGCTACAAATATGCTCATCCCCCAAGGACACAGCTCACTGGACTGTGCATCTCTAAGTGCTAACATGAACTGACTTTGTGCGTTGTGGGTATCAGAAATCATACTCACAACCAGGGGGTGTATTATCTAAATACACTTGTGTGAATGAGAGTTTTGAACTGTGCCATGCAGGGTATGGGAGTTTATTAGCCCATAATGCTCCAGGTCCCTCATGCGCAACAAAAAACAACAAATGGCTGCACATTTCTTGAGCTCGCTCTTGCCATTAACAGAGGTTCCCAGGTCCATTTAGTATTGATTTTCAATAAGTTTTTCTTGCTATTCAACACATTCAAGATACAACTGGATTTGTAAAAATAACTTTTTAAACAAAGCATGTCAATTAATGTTGTACTATGCAGATTTGCAAAGAAATTTTTGTTTAGTATCTAATCCATTTCCTCTTTGTTAATTTTCAATGAAAATAAGAACTCAAATTGAAATTTGGGGGAAAGACATTTTGTGCATTTTAAGAGTTTAATTTTTTTGGTTATTTCTTGACTGAAAACTATTTTCTTGTATTTTCAGTGGAAACCATAGAAAAAAATCCTGCCTACCACAATAAGTCCTGCTGCCAATTCTTCACAAACTCCTCAGCATCTTTAGAAAGTACACCCCCTGTTTTTAGGATGATTTATAATGCCCAGAATGCACAGTCAGTTCATATGTCAGTAATTCACATAGGCCTACTTGTGCAGCTCATTTAACTCTGTCCTTGGGGATGAGTATTATTATAACTGATAGTGCAGCAATAACAATTTTTAAAATCTTTCTGCTGCATTATCTATCTCCCCTATGCTGCCCAAAACCAAAAGAGAGAAACGTCTAATTTTTAGACAGTCACCATCTTAATTTGTGGTCTCAATATTTTCAAATTCAAAAGACGACTGTGATGGATGTTCCTAATGGAAGTAATCACTTGCAAACAAAACCTCAATTTTAATAATTATGATCATTGCGGACAGAGAATACCACAATATGTTTAATCAAGTTTAACAACATAAATTAAAAGGGAATTTATTGATCACACTTGAACCGGTTACTTTATTTGGCTTGCCCAGTTATGACTTTATAAAATAACACACGCAGAATTAACACAATAACAAAATTAACATCCACAAACTATATCACTTGATATCACTTTTCAAAAATGTCCTTCTGCCCATAACAGATCATAATCAGCATAAGAAATTGCTCAAGCACGTTAACGGTTAAAAGATCTAAAACCCTTTTATGAACAGGCAAATCCGGGCAGGTAATTTTGGCTATTAGCGCCACGTGGCTGTGGTTTTATGCAAATTACCTAACCTCGCCACAAATCCTGGCCAAGAGAGACCTACTTGAAATATCAAGTTGGGCAGCGTCCATTGGTTGGGACACTATCAATCTCATTAAGTAGTATGTATATGATGTACTGCGGGAAAAGGTTTTCCGTGACATGGAAGTTAACTGCCGGGGCTATTGCCATAAATCATGTTCGTAAATGGCACAAAATGTTTATGAATTTTTAAATTGCTTTGTGGGCCCCCTCGTCGGTTTTTTGTTGGTTGGCTTTGTTTTTGTTTTCTTGTTTTTAGTCGGTGTAAACTGATTGATTTGTGTATTTTGTATTGGGTACCTTTCCCACTGTTGTCCCAGCATTGCAGGTTTTATGTAGAAATGATTAATGCATAATCAACAATTTGATTTTTGATTTGGTTGTAAAATAATAAATTTGAGAGGTGTATTTTTCAGATTGCAACTTTAGGGGTTGTTTGAGGGGAGAGGAAAATTTTTGTTGTCCAAAAAAACAAAATCACGGAAAATATCTGCCTCAAAAATGGTTATTAAAGACACTATCAGTGATTTGAAAAATATTGAAATTTGAGGAATACTTCAAAGTGACGGGTTAAAGTAAGTCGTAGAATTCTTATTAAAGTTACCTTTTCCAACAGACGACGATTGACAGAAAAAGGAAGAAAACGGCAGTGTTCCAAAGATACGATTCATCAATTCAATTACGTGTGTAGTAAGTGTCCGTTCGGACAGTAATGATTAAAATCTCCGATTCGTCCTTATTAGGTTGTTCTGGTCTTATCATTTGCAGGGCAGGGTATGTAGGAACCTGTTCAGTTAGAGTGACATCTCACATGCCACCACACAAATCTCGACCATTTTAGACTCGCCACTTTTTTCGATTTGCTGCTTTAGCAAATCACTGATAGTGTCTTTAAGACATTAAAAATCTGAATGCTACATAAAATTGTTTAAAACAATACTGGTCCCTAAAGGTAGCAACTGTAAAGATATCTCTATCCAAGAAGAATTATTTTATACAAATAATTTTATACAAAATGTGGTAAATTCTCTGAACAGTTAACACAAACTCTTGGCTTACCCTGCGCAAAATAAGCCTAGTGTAATATCAAAATCTGTGAGTTTGATCATTTCCATTTTGTTAGGACATGTAAATATTACATAAGTGTCGCATACACCAATTAAAAAAAATAATTGACCTTAGTCATTTGAAATCAAGATCATGGAGTTGTCTTTAAAGGCGGACTCAGAGATTTCCCGATGAGGGCGCACTCAATTTTCAAACTAATCATGTTTTTTGCATATATACAATGCTTGTCCATATACTAATCACTGTGTGAAATAACTAAGCTCAAATCGAAGTCCTTCATATAGAAAATCACAACTTTGTTATAAAATTCCGAATCTGGAATTTTTGTTATATACACAGTATCCTATGACACTGTTATACTGTGCATAAATGTTTACTGCATGAAAACGATTCATCTCTAACTTTGGAATTAATGAGGTGACTATCTTTAGTTCCAGATGACCATTTTAATTACTACACAAAAATAATATATTTCGAAATCTCTGAGTCAGCCTTTAAGTAGGGAAAACACTGGGCTCCAACTTTTACATCTAGACCAGGGGTTTGAATGAATAGGCATAGCTAGATGCTCCCTCTCCCAAAACTTCCACATTGGTCCATTACCTCTTAGCTTGTTCCTTGTCCAGATATGAATTTCCGACCAGTCAATTTACCAATATAACACTAAAAACCAACAGCAGTTTATAATAATTACTGTCAAAAAATCAAATCCACTTAACCAATTTGCAAGGTGTAAAAACTAGGGCGCTGTGGGCGTTAATATGTGCCATATTTCCTGAACACGATACTAGGTAAAGTAAGGATGATGTCAAAGTCATGGGAATTATACAACTCTGTCATATCACCCAAGATATTGGCCTTCTAGCAGGTTTCAGTGTATTGGAGGGATAGGTCACCACGATGTGTTCTTGTTTTGAAGACAGCCGTGAAAGTTTAGGAAGATCATTGCCAAGGGGGGATCTTGGGGTCGAACAAGGGAAAATGAGTAATGATATTGTATATGGAATAAATTGTTTGTAAGTCTTTGTCATAAAGGTGTGTTACTTATTTATGTCTTTATTTAATCAGGGGTGTAAACTCTAAAAAAAATAAAGGTTAGAATTAGTGTATAGGTAACATGTTAAATCTCTAGACACTTGGCATCAAATGCCTAAACACCCAATGTCAAATGCCTAAATATGATTAGATTTCAAACATGTTTAGATATAAGTGATTGGATAATAAACAGATCTAAAATATTATAAACATGCTGCAAAAAGTGTTTAATTCTAATCATTGTTTTTGCAGTGCATTTCTAAACACTCTATTTGCAATGTATAAATGACTACAAAGGTATATACATTTTAAAACTGTTTGGCAATTAAATGCTTTTATATCCCTGCTATTACTTTGTAAAACATGTTTACTTAAACATGTTACAAGTATTGATAGATTGCATTTATTAATCAATATTAAGGTTTAGGAATTTGACAAGAATATGTTTAGGTTGTAAACCTTCCCAACATTCTCGGTATAGGTGTACACTAGATCAAGTTCAAAAAGAGAGAAATCCATATCCTTAAAAAATCTTCCCCTGTCTCTTTAATAAAACAAAAGGTTCTGTAAAACCATAAATGATTTCTTAAGTAATAATGTTGCCGGTTTCTTATATAGGACAAAAACATAACAACTCAAACAAATAAAAGAGCTAATTGAGTTGGCACATAATCAGTATTAAGAAAAGTTCTTTTTCATATGGTGTTTTTCCGCTCGTTTGTTCTTGGTTGAATCCTGCTTTTCCACTTTTCTTCAATCATAAACATTTTTTTCTTCATAATAACTATACCATAATAGCAGTAAATATTTAGTTTATGACAACGCAATTGTTGCATTTCCCTAATTGTAGCACAAACAAAATGTTACCTAACCTAGCAATTGTGCAGCTGCCCCATACTAGCTAGCCTACAAAGCAACTAAATCTCATCTCAAAATTTGTAGGCCATAGAAACTAAATTAACCACGTCTACATTGTTTGTAACATACATTGTAGAACACTGAGCCTATTGCTGTACACCAGTTTTTTCCCACCTCTCAAAATCAACCACCTTTTTGTGATCCTACATAGCAGTAAAATTTTGTGTGGGTTTGATTGTCATGCTTTTCCAAGTTAAGCAGCCTTGGGTAGGGACGTGCCTCCGAGAGTCTGTAAAGTAGGACCCATATCGATACCGATTTTTGCCGAAAAAAGGACCACATAGCTATACCAGAGATGCAATGTGTGGGCCAATTTAACACAAATTTACCATTTTCCCTTAAAATTTTGACCTTTATTATCAAATTTGGGAAATTTTGAGCTTCAAAATGAGGAAATTAGCCTCAACATATTGTGGAAAAATTTGAAAAAGCAACCCATTTCTATATCAAAATTGGCATGAAAAAAAGAGGTAATTCATGTAACAGAAGGCTGAAAATGAGACCCACATTTGTGGCAAGACAGAGAGAGAGGGAGCGGGAGAAAGAGATCTTGGACAGTGTTGAGTTGCAGCACAAGTAGCCCTGAAAGGGTCACTATATACAGCCAACTAAGATATTTAGGCTATAGGCCTACATTATTGTGGACTAGTAGGCTTAGTTCCCCTAAACCACAATCAGCTGTTAGTGTAGATTTCGAGATTCCATCGCTTCATGTCTATTTGCATGAGACGGTATGACAACTTTCCTCAAATCATTTTTTTTCCACTATTTGGCAATTTTCCCCTACATTTAAGTAGTTTCATGGAATTGTGGACACTTATCTCTTGTCTATAAGCTAAAACAATGCATTTCCACATTTTGTTTTATTCTCTCGCATTATTGCCGATTATACCTCTAAGCTTACTATTAATTAAGTTATCCTCAAAATGACACATATTTTCCTTATTCACTTAAAACATTGCATTGTTTAGATTAATTTCCCAACTCTGAAATGACACACACCACCAAGCAGATTATAGCCTTAATTTCTCCCAAGGTTTGTCAGAGAGAGAGACATTCAAATGGGAACAATTGTGCAAACTTGAACTTGACCTTCAAAGGCTAAAAATAGTGAATACTCCAGCCCTATTAAACTCAAACAATTTCCCTCAGGGATTATCCCCAACGCATTAATTGGGATCACACAAGAATACCATAATCACATCAGCTGTTTTTTCGGGTCACCGGGTCTATACCCAAATCCCAAATACTACAATTTGCTGTGTTGGTATGTTAGTAAGAAATTAGAGTGTTTTATGCCATTGAAAGGCCTGGAATAGGTGCTGAAGTAGGCTAAACAGTATTTTGACAATGTGCCCCCCCCCCAACTACTGAGCACCTAGTATTTAGAGATAGGTGCTCAGTAGTTGGGGGCACTCTGGGAACCAATATTGCTGACACAGAATCACCCCACCACCACCCCTCTCCCTGGAAAAACTGGAGCTAAATAATGACAAATTCCTATGTTTGGGACATAATAGACCTGGTTTTACATACTTGTTGGGTTTGGCTCCTCTTAAAACTCTCTTAGTCTTAGTCCACTTATTGTCCTCTCTATTTTACTTTTCAAGGGTTGCCACTAATCAATAGAAATATTTCCCCAAAGATGCACCTGATTTTAAGGTCAATTTATCATTGTTGTTACAAAATTCAGTTCACTGACTCAAATGCATGTGAAAATGAACAATGAAAAAAGGACATTTGGAGTATAGGGGGAAAACCTTTGGGAGTCACAAAGCTACAATGAGTCAGAAATTAAACATTTTCTATTTTTTTTGGCACAAATATATTTCTTCAAGGTATTATGAAGACTACGATAATATTATGTAAAGTATGTCTAGTATATGTGCCTAATCTATTTGCAGATTTGATCTGCTCTTGAAGGAAATTTGTAATTTTGTATTTTCTGTCTGTAAACAGACAGAAATTACAACACAGTGGCCATTGAGCATCCCATAAATAAACATTTCTCATGACATCAAAACACAAAAGCACATCGAATCCAATCAAACGGATATTTTGGATATAATAACCTTTTCTCTTCTCGAGGATTCTAGTGTAATCATTGAAGGTGCTAGTATCAAAAAATGCCCCCCTTAATACTTGATAGAGGTGGCGGTGTATGTGGGAGGACTGTGCTTACTAGTTTTGCCCATTTCATTGCATGTTCTGTGCGAGGCCCATTAATGGATAATAAAATAGGCCTCTTAAAGGTGCTTGGTTCCAATTTTATTAGCATGTTCTCTACTCTATTTTGAGGCCTGACAAAACTCTACACAAAATACCATCAAGTAACCGTGGGAAACACCTTTGCGGTTTGATGCTAGACGCAATAATCCATAGGTTTGCAACCCCCTATTCACTATTTTGGCAATATTGATGGTTCCCATTAAAACGTTAGTTTTTTAATCTGTTATCATGGAGAAAAAATGGATTTGAAGCTGAAATTTCAGACGCAATGAGAAACAATACGATCTTTCATCGCTTTCAAAATTGATCCTACTTTCCGGGTAAAACAGGGGGGTCCTAAAGACATTGGAACACACACCTTTAAAGGTATGTGACCTATTGTTTTCAGCATGTTCTACTTGTAGAACATAATTCAAATGATTTGTGGCCCAAGAAGAAGGAAGTGGAAAAGGGGGGGAAAAATATAATGTGAGGAAAAAGAAATAAGGAGAGGGGGGTGATGAGTAAGCAGTAGTTGGAAGGGGGAAGATGTAGGGGAGGCGTAAGTGTTTCCCTGCTCATTTTTGCCCTCCTTCCCTTTAATTGGCCACCCCCCTGTACCCTTGACCCAAATCTGTGAACACCCCATATGGACCTTGGTCCAGCGGTTCTTCTGACCAAGTCTATACTTTAACATTGATTTTGTGGCGCAGAGGAATTTATAAGCTTTTCAAAAAGCCCCTTAATCAATCGGCCCACGTGACCTTTGACCCACAAATCTTTGAACACCCCACATGGGCCTTGGGTCAATGATTATTCTGACCGATATTCGCTCCAATCGGCCCACGCGTTGGCACAAGATTCATTAGGCAAGTGGTTAACGAGTGATAGATATATAATCGAGTCAACACATAAGCCATAACAATAGCTCTGCATACTACTATGCTGAGGCTAAAAAAACCCTGACCCATTATTAGACCCAAATTGGGGGGTCATTCATAATACCAAAAGGCTGAAAATGAGACGTACGTTTGTGGCACATCCCTGTATGGTCATTTGTGTTTGAGTACCCCTGTTATTAAAAAGGGTCCAGATATGAGAATTTTAGTTTTTACATTTGCTCAGCGCAGATTTTTTAAAGTATTTAATATGTAGTTAAATGTGTGTCAACTGTTACAGGAAGTTTGACACCCTGAGGTCTGCCGGTTGATTTTATTGGATATATACTGGGTTATATGGATGTAACCAGCCAATCATAGACATGGTAAGAAAAGCTAGTTGTTCAAGATTTTAAAATGTCCATTTTTATTGGTTACTCACTCCAAGGTATATTATAATTTATCATGAAATAAGCCAATTAGAGATACTTTAGAAAGAATGGTTAGAAAACCGCCGGTAATAGACAATGTATTCACACAACACTTTTTAATAATGAAATATACCCTCTAAACACCAATGTAAAGAACCATGTGCTAACAATAACAAACTGTGTCAAAACTGAATAGTGTAACAAATAATAACGAAAATCACCAGGTTAATTTTCAACAAATCTTTAACAGGAAAAATAAAATCCATTTTCATTAGTGTTAAATTGTCCTTGGATTTTAGATAAACAATTACTCTGTTCAATTATCTCTGCTGTAGTATAATACCTCAAAGTACCTCTAGCTATACTTAAAGATCTCGACATAATGCGGTGTGTTTCACAAGAAAGAAGCAGCGTGCAGATTGAGACTTTGCAAGTCACCGGAAACTTTCCCGTTTTTCCTAGTGTTGTAGTCGAAATGCTGCAACATTGATAAATGCCTAAAGTGGTGACTAACCACTTAAATGAGACATCTTCAATCAAAAATTTTTCCAAAAATCAACATTCATTTCTGTTGCCAAAAGAGCATGCATAAAAAAATCTTGGGGATTGCTCATACGGTGGAAGCAGTATTCATGCATACGCGAGACCCATGTTATGTCACGAAACATAATGATTTCAAATATTAAGCTGTACAGTTAATTGGGACCGGCATAATTTTCATTCAAAGAAAGTTAGCATTTTGGCTTTCTGTGGTAAATTTCTATGCACACCCCCACAGACCTCTAGGTGTAATGGTTGACGTTTCATCAGAGCCATTTTGTTTTGTATAAGGCAGAAATTGGGAGCAAAACATTACTTGAGGAAATTATACTTCAGTTATATTAGTGGTGAGGTTAGGATTACGGTTGGGATAGGTTGTGATGAAGGCTTAGGGTTAATATTTTCCACATTGTCATCAGTGGGAGGCACCAATTGACAATCATGAAAACCTTGGGCAAAACGCAATTAGTTTAGACCTTTCCAAGACACATATCCTATAAATAGGAACACATAGCTTTTCCAAAAATTAGTAGAGGCTTGAGAAATTTTTGAATAAATCTACAGCAATATAGTCTGTTCAATATAAAACGAGCATGAAATCCTCTCAAAGGTAGGCCTACATTGCACTTTATACTAGAGGTCAGTACTATTCTTTTGTGAACATACTATCGTTATAGTGTATTGCGCCACAACTTGGAACATGCTCCTCTGTCAATTTATATAGAAAATAAGTGGCAAAATTTGGGTCATGTTTCACCCAGGGTATGGTATTTGCTGGTATGCCTACTACTATACCTACTACTATGGTCTGATATGGGCTGGTCTAGTGCTAAGGGCTAGTTGATGGACTACTGGTATATGATGTGACATTGGGAATTGAATACCCATACCTGTAGGCCCATAACACTGCTAATGGTGCTATAGGCCTACAGGTATGTGGATTATATTCCCAATGTCATATCACCCCCATCACTATACTGTGAAGGTTCATCACATTGCTTTCAAAAAATTGTCCATCTCCACAAAGGACAATGCCACAGACATGAGCCATGCCAGCTGTAGAAGTACCAGCTGCTTTGTTCCCTTTATTGTAATTCCTGTTGCTATTATAAGATAGGTCACAGTCAAGTGACACCATTTGACTTGCATTTTGGAATATAAATTTAAATTCCATGACCCTTAAAAAATTTGAGCCTAGTTCAAAAGATGAAACTCTGTGGATAAACTTTGCAAAACATCTAGGGAGGGCAGTCGTAATTATTTTTGGATGAGTTTAGTTGACTTTTAGACCAAATTTGCACACATTCAAACAGAAATAATTTGCACTGACTGGTGGAATTCCAACTTGCCAATCAGTGTTTCTAACCAATAAAGTGTTGAATGCAAATTGATGAATCTTCCACAGTGGTGTGTGGGTAACCCTACACAGTTGACTATAATTCACAACATCAACCCTACTACAGGTCATATCCTACAAGTCAATAACCAGATTGACAGTCAACTTCTTCCTTGGTTTATGGTGTTTACCATGAATGGGTTAGCTGAATGACCAGATCCATTACCACAGGAGAGATATCAAATGAATTAAAGTTTATTAGTCTAGTTTATTTGTATGCACATCAGAGGGTGTGTTGAGTCAATCCCACAATGCACCAGTTTAGGTAACTTTCACCTCAATAGGGTCAGGGTCATGTGATCCCACAAAATCCTATTTTTTAACACATAAAAACCCTGACTTTTACGTTAATTTTAGCCCACTAAGTGTTAGTACTTAGGAAATTTTTAGCATGATCATAAAATGTCTTATGGTTCTTAAAGGTGCATTTCGTGATTCCAGCACCTTCTGTTTTATTCATGGTTCACTAGATATCCTTGAGAAAAGTTTATTCACAAAATTTGAGTTGATCCCGATCTTGTGTTTTTGTGTTATGAGCAAATGCTTGTTTCCCACAGTCCCATAGGCCACCGTGCGGTAATTTATGTCCGTTTACGGACAGAAAATACAAAATTGCGAATTTCTCACAGATAGGACCGAATTTGCACGTAAGATTTGGTACACATGGATTACAAAGGCTAACGTTTCAGATGATATAAAAATCTCAACTTGTTTGAGGTAAGTCGGGGGGACGAGGCTGTGGATCACGAAATGCCCCTTTAAACTTTTGAACACTTTTTATCCCTATACTGACATGTAGGCCTATTTAGTACAGGCCCATATAGGCACATTGCAATGCATTATGGGAAGGGTTCAAAACACTCTCTATACACATATATACCTAGGCAAATTTGGGATGTGATTAACATCTTTTTCAAACCAATGTTTCACATAGGAAACAGCAAACAGATGAAGTCCACAGATAGTTATCTACACATCTTTTGACCCCAAGTTACCCCAAATAGATGCCTGCTTAAAGAATCTTATATTTGCATTTTGATGTAGCTACATGTGTTTGGATCTATGTTGTAGGATTGGTTAGAAACACTATGGTATAGGAATGATCTTTCAAAAAGATCCTATTTTTCAACATGTTTTGGGGAATACACCCTTCATGCAGCTTTCTTATCAGCACCTTAGAGCTCCCCCTTCTTCAAACCATTTCAAATACTGGAATCATCTTGGAAGGAAACACAAGACACTGTTTTCCAAGACGTAAGAGCCCATTGTCGCATATCAAGTGTTAATTTTGAAGTGTGTCACTGACTACATGCCATTCCCTCCCTTTTCTGTCACCTTTCAGCACCTTCATTCCTTTCCCTTACCCAGACTACTCATAAACTACGCACCAGTCAGCCTGTCTCCAACTGCCGACAATTTCTCATTTTTATAGCTAAACACAGAGCACTTATGATTTCCCCTCTCGTTCCATATCATACCTGAAAACATGATCAAAATTTCCCCTGAAAAGTGGGAAATTGAGTCATTACGGTTACCTTGACGATTCTCCCGTGACACATAATGTGAGTGCTAACAAGCCCCAGGACCTGGGGGTCCAGACTTTCTGTGGACAGATCAAAACTAGATTTCAGTCAGGACAACGTCAAGAAGGGAAGTCAAACTTCCTTGCCTTTTGCCTATGACTTTTTTGTAATTTATTGGCAATATGGATCATACAAGAATATTGAGTTATGTCATTTTATATACCTATCGTACCAGCATATTTCCACTAATAACATACACAAAAGTCTGGCTCCTTCGTTCAATAAAGGCCGGGCCAATGGCTAACGAGCAGGCTTCGTAGCTAGCTCTTTTTACCACATCTCAAAGTATGAATTTGTTTATGTTTGCTGACAGATACCATATAAAAAGGCTACTGAGTAAAAATAACAAATAGCCGTAAAATACTGTATGTGTCAGACTGGCAAATGGCATCAAAGCTGCCAATGTGGGGGAGGGGGTTAACCTCGGATGATATTTTCATTAAGATAACATTCTGTATAAAAAATACATTGGTCCTCGGACCGCTTGTGTCGCCTGCCATCATGGTTTGTGAATGATAGGCTTCACATGACCTTTGACCTTGATATGTGACCTTTAACCTCATAAACAAATGAGGGTTTGCATGTAAACTCCATAAATCAAGTTTAATTCCAAATGATTAACTTCAACTTTTCAATTGAAGTCAATTTTACATTTTCAGCCTATCTTACAACTTCACCTCACATGACATTTGACCTTGGTATGTGGCCTTTGACCTCATCAACAAATTGAGGCCATTGCACCTGTGACCTAACCCTTTTTCATGACAACAGACATTAAGGCAGGCCAACACAAAAAGTAACCAGGCTCTGAAAAAAAATCTGTAGGACAATTACCCAAAATATTGACCCCCACATTGACAGCTGTGGGAATGCTCTAGCCCCCAATTTTTTTAAAATCAGTCTATTTTTGGCTTGAATAAGCACTCAAGCCCCCTTCCCCTAGCCCAAGAACTAGGGCTTGCTTATTCAGGTAAAAGTATCAACTGAGCTGTGCTTGCTGGTTAAGCCTTCTTGGTCAGTATTTAGAAGGTATATTTGGGAGGTACAGCAAGTACTACAGGGTGAGTCAAAAAAAACTTGACCCTGATTGTGTCCGCCATTTTTAATTTTTAAATAATATATATCTAACATGTGTGGTATCTGCGGAAAGCTTATTTCATTATCTTTAATTTGCTGCAAAGATCATTCCAATCGGTTAAGTATAGACCGAGCTACAGTCTTTCGAATCAAGAATCTGCAGTGAATAAATAGCGCGATTTTCTTCTGCCTTCGCTGAACGGCATTCAGTTCAATGTGAATCCGTGGACAGAGCAGAAAACGGACTACTTGATTCAAACGACTGTAGCTCGGTCTATACCTAACCGATGTGAACGATCTTTGCGGTAAATTAAAAATAATGAACGTAGCTTTCAGATGATACCAAATATGTTAGATATATGTTACTTAAGAATTCAAAATGGCGGACACAATCAGGGTCAAGTTTTTTTTGACTCACCCTGTACCTTCTCCATACCCTTGATGAAGATACACAATCTCTAAATTTGAGCTGTAAAGAGACTTAACTTACAACAAAATCATAGATTTAATTTTATTAAAGGCAGACTCAAAGATTTCAAAATAGAATTTTTAGTGTGTATTAATTTTATAAAGTCAACTAAAATTCAAGCCAGTCACCTAATTCCTTTCAAGATTCACAGCGATCTAGTTTCTATGCAGAATTTTACAAAACAATGGGAAGAGACCTAACTTTGTCACCTGCCAAGTTTTCAAATATTTTGTCATTGTGTTATTAACATGACTAATCGTTGCCCTGCACATCCCAGTTTTCAGACTGTGTTCGGGTACCAGGTTTGGCCTGGATCACATTTACCCAGTTATAGTGCTAAATAAATGTCTGCCAAGACTCACCATACACAAACTTATTAAAGGTGCATTTTGTGATTTCAGCACCTTCTGTTTTATTCATTGATCACTAGATATCCTTGAGAAAAGCTTATTCTCAAAATTTGAGCTGATCCCGATCTTGCGGTTTTGTGTTACGAGCAATTGCTTGTTTCCCATGGTCCCATAGGCTACTGTGCTGTAATTTCTGTCCGTTTACAAATTGCAAATTTGTTACAGATGCGACCGAATTTGCATGTATGATTGGGCACACATGGATTACTAGGGCTAACGGTTCAGAAGATATAAAAATCTCAACATTTTTTAGGTAAGTCGGGGGGACGAGGCTGTGGATCACGATTTTTAAATGGTTGAATGTCATAAGCAGTGGAAATACCAGAGAAGGGGGGGGAAAGGGGAATTCCTGCCTTACTTTAGCTTCTCCTGCTTCTACAGGAATCCATGGCCTTTCACCCGTGATATCAACAAAGATGACATTGCAAGGTTACCCCCCCCCTCACTATCCCATGACGCTGTCCACACGGCATGATGCTCTAGTCTAAAACACTCCGGAGCGTTATTGGAGTTTGAGCTTCACCACCAAGTTTTTTAGATAAAATCCTGCTAGACCCTAGATAATGGTCCAGAGTTTAAAACTCTGAATGTGTCCCCACATCATACGGTCACAAACCCTGATTAACACTCCAGAAACTCTGGAGTTTCATTTCAGCCTCCTTGTGGACACGACTATAGTATTTAGTGCATGTATTTCAAAATCCATGCAAGAAGACTACAATAGCAAGGAATGACAAGTGCAACACGTTGATAGGATGTCAATATTATTGCTTGAGCTCCTATTATTTCAAACCCTGAAATTTAATTGAGCGTAATACATAATCTAACAAGGCAAATTAAAACGCCTGTCATCGCGAGTCCAAATTAAACTGACCTCATTCAAACTGAACCTAATCACATATCCTCAAAAGAAAGTTAGCCTTTGTAATGTGCTTGAGTACATACATGTACACATGGTTATGTACAATGTTAACGTGTGACTATTTTTGGCTCACCCTAGTGTTATTAACTCATTTTGGTAACTGGGAGTGACAGCTCGAGCATCCTTCTGAATTGCCAGTCAACACACAGCTGTTTTCCGATCCCCATTCGATATTGTGTAACGAGGAATGACTCCCAAATCGGGGAAACAAGTCTACGGTTGGTTTTAGGGTCCCCACAAGCCAGTCTAGGCAGCACAACGGCAGCTGCTGACGTGTGCCTGTGTGCATTTCACTCCGGGTGGAAATCCCAGATTTTGCAATCGGCATGCGTGTAAGCCTACTTCGTTGTACCTTTGGGGGAATGTTATACTTCTGCAATGGAGAATCTCCCGGCGGCACCAAAATCTAATGAATATTTACCAAATTGTTGCAACATTTGTGCATTACATTTCCCGCTTTACCCATTTACAGAATCATAGACTTCAATCTCTCAGCTCTCTTCTCTCCAGTCTTCTTTACTTCACTAAACTTGAGTTTATGTCAATACTAGAATTTTTGAGACAAAAATTTTCCTTTGAAAGAAATCAATACATCTGTAGTTCAGACTTCAGAGACTCAATAGAAATTGTGCTAGAACATTACAATTAGGTCAGTGATATTGCTGAATTTCATAAGAAAATCAATCACCCAATCAACAGGAAATAGCTGCTTTACCCAATTAAAATAAATCATATTTCAAAATATCAGCATATCTTATACCTTATATTATACGAGTACATGATATATAGCCTAACTTTATTGTTGTAATTATAATATCATTGTTTTATTACTGTACAACATGCAAGTACCAAAATCGATCCAAATCTATCATCACAATATAGCTTGCGAAATTCTATACAATTCAATTTTACGTGAAATCCAAAACTGATCTTTTAGGAAAAGTGCAAGAAGGCGTTGAAAAATTCTGAGAGGAAGGTGTCCAAGCAGATATAAATGTATGCAGTCAACTCGCATTAGACTGGAGTTCTAAATCCCCGCTAGTAAGTGCAGGAAAGTACTGTCTGGACACACCTTTTAAAGTCCCTTTTCTCCCTATGATCTCATCCTTCATAGGCACAATTCACTGATTTTATCCATAGACATAGTATGACCTTTCAACCTTATGTAGCTGGGTATTGCTACTGATACCCAAAGAGCATAGGGTCGGCATGTCAGTATGTGCTGGGAATAGATGGTCAGTGAACTGTGTCTGTGGGTATTGGAATAGGGATGCTTGTAATGATGATAGGATAGACCCTCTTACAAAACAAGTAGATGTGTAAAGAAGAGAAATAAAGGGTGACCTCATATTGAGCAGAAATAGTTATAAATGTACTGACATTTTGTTGAATTCCCTTTTTGTTCTGAGAGGATAATTTTGGACATAATCAGGGGCACAAATGTGACTAGTCACATTGAGTGGAACAAGGCTATTTTAAAAAATTTGAGATGTATAGCTGGTTAGCAAATGACAGTATAGTAAAACTAATATGAAAATGAATGTAAATTGGCATATCAAATTTCATCAAACAAGCAAAGCTTTTAAAACGTCTGCTTTCAACTATCTATATCAGCAGCTACTATTTGTTTACATTTGATGACATCTTAATCTTTTCAATGATTTGATGGGTCACAAATTTTGTTTCTGGATACACCTTTCCTATCTTAAGACCAGACTGTTGTCAAAGCTATACACACATATCGATCATACCGCCAAAAGTTGCAGTCAAATGTGTCATGCATGATGTTTGATTTTTAGTACATGTGCATGGCTTGTGTCATAATACCTGTATAATATGCAAAAATGTTTATCGTCTCAACTTCAACGTGGACAAACGTCAACTAAGCATCATGAAATTATACAATGAAATTCAACCCATGCAATCTTAAGTTCCAGAAATAGGACTTCTGTGAAGTGATTCAATTACCTTGAATTACTGCAAAAACGCAATCCTATCCAAAATGGAACCGCAGCCAAGTAGGTGCCCGGTTCTGCATGAAGTTGCTACTGATGGTGAACTTCAACGGGTCATTTGACAGACCATTGTGATAATGTCTTTCCTGGTATGTACTTCACAATTCAAATGTTCACAGTCTCTCCCTTTTTTTAACCCTTTGAAAAATATTTTTAAAATTGCTTGAATTGGATTTATGATTAATATAAATATATGATGATTATGCATTAAAGGGGCATTTTGTGATCCACAGCCTCATCCCCCTGAGTTACCTAAAAGATGTTGAGGTTCTTATATCATCTGAACCGCTAGCCTTAGTAATCCATGTGTGCCCAATCTTACGTGCAAATTCGGTCGCATCTGTAAGAAATTTGCAATTTTGTATTTTCTGTCCTAAACGGACAGAAATTACAGCACATGTAGCCTATGGGACCGTGGGAAACGAGCAACAATTGCTCATAACACAAAACCGCAAGATCAGGATCAGCTCAAATTTTGGAAATAAGCTTTTCTCAAGCATATCCAGTGATCAATGAATAAAACAGAAGGTGCTGAAATCACGAAATGTGCCTTTAATAAACAATCTCTGTGTGCTAAAATATTATAGTCGCAAGAATTGTGTAAAAATTACATCTGTCACTGTTAACACGCCTGCTAAAGTGGACAAGATTGGCATACAATTTATTGCTGTAAGAAGACAAGATGGTGGTTGAGGTGCATCAACCTCCAGCCCTCATTCTAAAAAAATCCTTTTAAAGATGGGCAAACCAATTGACAGGCTTTTCCCCCACTTTAGCTCATCAAAATTGAGATTTTGGTATTAAAATAAAGCTTCTATTTTTCTCATAGTTCCAGGAAAATTTTAGGCCTGAGAAATGTTTTCTCTAGACATGTTAAGATGATTACATTGCAGTACTTTGTATCATGTGCTTTATTCCATTAACAGAATAAAGCAAATGATACAGAGTAGGTGCGAAAGATATGCCCAAAAGTTCCCAGATGTGTATCTACCACACCATGACTACACATATTCTACGGCCCACTAGGATGATAAATAGTTTTCTTCTCCACACTACTGGAACAATTTAGCTGAAAATTTGGATTCAGGTGTTTTGGTTGATAGGCCTATCCATGCCAAGATACACGATATGGGGAGGGATGAGGCTGTGGATCAAGAAATGCCCCTTTAATAGAAAATCAAATTTGACTAAATTTTAAATTCATCTTGGACTACTCATTAATTACAATTTTATAGAGTAATAGTAATCTGTCTTCAAATTTAATTTATGTTCCACCCCTATGCTTTGCGTAAACGGAGACACTACTTCATGTACATTGTAAATTTCATGTTTATAAAGCCTTCACACAACACCTAACCTATTTCGTCCATCCTTTCTAAACATATCCAATTTCTGAACACTTCAGATTCATCCACATAACACTGCAAAACACTGATGTGTTTAGGATTTAAACATGTAAAAATGTAAACACATCGGTTTCCATACTTTCTAAACACCATACATCTCATACTTAAATTTGAGATATACCTAATGTACAGCAAATCTAATGGCGTCCCAAACACTGCAAAAGAACTGATGTGTTTAGGATTTAAACACATAAAAATGTAAACACACCACTTTCCATACTTTCTAAACACTATATTTACAATGTATACCCAGTACAAAATTTGAAATGTATATACCTATGTACAACAAATCTAATGGCATCCCAAACACTGCAAAAGAACTGGTGTGTTTATGACATTAAACATGTAAAAATGTAAACACACCACTGTCCATACTTTCTAAACACCATACTTACAATGTATACCCAGTACAAAATTTGAGATGAATATAGCCAATGTACAACCAATCTAATGCCGCCCCAAAAGACGTCCAGCAGGTGTGATAGTATGATGATGATATTGTTCAATATTATACGCCTTTCCAGGGAAACTCCCAGGTTCATATACACGGGAGTGGAGAATATGCCTGATTCATCTTGGTATCGGTACTTTAATAAATGCCTGCTATTCCAGGTGTAAAATTGAAAATATCTATATGGCTAGCTAGACCTACTACTGAAATACTGTGTGTTGTAACCGCTTGTTTTGACAACGATGATGAAACATTTGTTGTGAAACAAATCCATTATCAGATGGACAGATATGGCTTGTTTTCATTGCATTTTCTAATTATGACGTGTGATGGTTGATGTAATCATGTAAATACCGTACAAAATATATCAACTTCTTCATTCTTTCACATATTGAAATCTTTCAATTCATGGAAATTTTTAATTGGCACAAATATCTTTGTAGAAATAATGCTCAGGAATAATGCATAGAAAATTTATCATAAAAATTGATTGCCAGCAAAAAGATGGGTTATCTAAGCCTATTCTGCATAATTTGCAGCGTTCATTAAACAAATCTCAGATGTCAAACTCATTTGTTACTGATAGTTTTACTTGTGCTAATTATTGTTCATTGAACATTAATTAGCTAACACCGAGGCATGGTAAATTAAAGGTGCATTTCGTGATTCCAGCACCTTCTGTTTTATTCATTGTTCACTAAATATCCTTGAAAAAAGCTTATTCACAACTTTTTAGCTGATCCCTACTTTGCGGTTTTGTGTTATGAGCAAATGCTCATTACCCAAAGTCCCATAGGCCACTGCAGTGGCGGATTTAAGAATCAGCAGTGTCAGCAGCTGCTGATAGCCTCCTAAAATATTGCTCTCAGGCCCCCCCAGACACACCTTAGTTACACTAAAGTGCAACATTGCGTCGCTTCGCGGAGCTAAAGGGCCCCCACCTTTAGCTGCTGACAGGGCCCTTTTCCTTAAATCCGCCGCTGGGCCACTGTGCTATAATTTCTGTCTGTTTACGAACAGAAAATACAAAATTGCAAATTTCTTACAGACACGACCGAATTTGCACGTAAGATTTGGCACACATGGATTACTAATGTTAACGGTTCAGATGATATGAAAATCTCAACTTTTTTGAGGTAAGTCGGGGGACGAGGCTGTGGATCATGAAATGCCCCTTTAATAATCTTATGAGAAACTCTTAATCTGTGTTTAAAGGTATCCGTCCACATATGACAAAACACAGATTGTTTGGATTACTAAAATTATAACCCCATCACTATAAAAGTTCCAATCCAAAATATGGAAAATTGGTAAATACCTTATTAGGTTTAAGGTTTAATACTTTTGATGGGATTATAATTTAAATTAAAGACACTATTAGTGATCCACCCGAAAAAAAAAAAGCCAATATGAAATTTGCAGGAATAGCATTAAAAGTGAAGGATAAGTCTACAGAATTCTCAAAAGTAATACAGATAAGTATTGTTTACAACTGAAAAATTGTCAGAAAAGGAGGGAAAGAAAACCGCAGTGTTTAAAGATTTTAATCTCCATTCAATTACGTGTTGTAGTAAGTGTCCGTAATGACTAAAATATTTCACTTTGTCCTTATTAGGTTTAAGGTTTCAGTAGGTTGCTTTTGGTCTTGTCACTTGTAGGATACCTAAAATTGTTACAAACATATAAAAAATCTGATTTTTGATGATTTTTTTTGCAATTTTCTGATTTAGCAAATCACTGATAGTGCCTTTAATGCATCTAGGCCTATGCACAATTCCGACAAATACATTTTATGGGATTTATGGCTCCCTAGTCAAATTTCCCAACAATTCTGTACATCATTTTTGTAACAATTATCATTGTTATCATCTTTGTCTTCAATTAAATTGAAAACCACTACCAAGCCACCAAGCATGTACTAGTAATTAAAATCTAGGTGTCTAAAAAACTCCCCCAACATTATGAAATCATATAACTTCCTCTCACGCAAGTGAAATCACCAAAACAAATGGACCATGCGTAATCATATAGGTAAAGCTGTGTATTTAGAGGAGTGTGGGACTTTCCTACATCATGTTACAATCAATTTGGTGGTGTAATGTTATTAAAGTGGCACTGGCACATTTTCACAAAATATGAAATTTCTTCAATTTGCTCTCAAATGATAGTCTAAGCCATTGGAAGAACAGAGATATATTTTACACATAAAAATAACATACCCCAAAACCGATAGGGACATTGATATGAGGATAAAGACATCCAGGTAATTTGTAGGCCAACTTTTAAGTTTTCCATAACTTTAATCAACAAATGTGTATATTACATGAATATTTTTGACTCGTACTCACTGATATTAAAACCACAAAGGTTATAGTCCGGTCAAACAGTGTGTATAGCTCGTGAAGGAAAACATGCATAAGCGAGTGTGTGTTCTGTGTTTGTTAAACGCCATTTTTGTCACCGGCGAGCGTTTTTAAGGTTTTTATGTGTATAAATGATAAAATCGTTGTGTTTCTGTTTTTTACCCAGAAGGGAAGCGATTTAGGTTGAACTCGAAAGGCTCGGGACGGCTGGGTGGGGATTAAGGGGCGGGTTGAGAAAGCTTTGTATATAAAAGCTTTAACAAATCCATGCAAAAATATCGATTTTGAAAATTCTGAGAGGGAGCACTATTTTGCAAAAATGTGCACAGTGTTCTGTTATTGTTTTCTTTTTGAAGGCATGTGCGTCGGTTACATAATCACTCCACCATCAGATCATCAAATTGACTGTGTCCTTGAAATAGGTCCTGACGCCCATCAATATGCAACATTGCAACACTATTAAAGAGGAGTCATTATGCTGGGGTTATGGGGCAATGGAGGATTTGAGGTGGGAAATAAAAAAAAATTGTGAGCGAGAGTAGGAGCATGACAATTTTCATTGGGGGGGGACCTTTAAATGGAGAAATTTCATAAAAACAGGGGGAATGTGAATAGTTTGAACAGAAGTGAAGGGAGTAGGCAAATTTTTTCACCCCAAAAATTTGAATTCTTCCACCTC
>JAMKCH010017837.1:0-76087 GCA_023653785.1 Ophioderma brevispina
TGTGTGTGTGTGTGTGTGTGTGTGTGTGTGTGTGTGTGTGTGTGAATTTGCGCATTACCTGTATCGTCTTTCCATTCATCGCCCGGACGACATCACCCGGTTTATTAGCTTGCCCGTTTATCATATTCTCACATAATGGAATCAAGCCGACAACATTGACAGGCACATTGAGTGTTGCTATAGCAACCATTGCTGATGCAACATTGGCAGCCCCGCCCATGTCCCCTCTCATCAGATCCATATTGGCTGCCGGCTTTATTGATATACCACCACTGAAAAAGAAAATGAACAACAAGGAAACCGAGTAAATAAAATAAATTTGATGAATGAGAAGCTATTATTTCAAACTGGCAAGTCAAGTTTGATTTATTTGGACAATGTCCTGGATAGCCGAAGAAAGCCTCTTCAGGAAGCTTATTTCCATTAGAGTCCATTCACTAGAACAGAAGTGGGACAGCCAGGGATATTCATCCTACTCTTTTCGAAACTGAATGCGATGTGCATGTACAGGTATGGCTCGCTGTACACGGGACAGACAGTTTAACGTCCCCTCTGAATGACGGGGTAGTATCATACTTCAGTTGCCAAGTCCACCTGAACCATGGGAAGAGCAAATTCTACTTCAAATCAGACAGATTGATTTCAAAATTAAGAACCCAATTAATCTCAGCAAGTGGCTAATACCCCAACCAGTGGGCCATGTTCTATGTCCCAAATAGATCTTCCAACAGAGATCAGTAAATCTATCTCGGTGGTACTTGTATTGTGTAACCCCATAAACTGAATTTCCCAAACCTAATTTTCTTGCTGAAAATTTTACTTTTACTCATCATTTTAACATCACAGAATATACACAAGAGTAATCTCAAAATCTGGGTTTATGAATGGTCCAGATACGTTGACTGCATTAACAAGGTAGAAAATGTAGAAATTTCCTTGTCATGACTCAACCACACTAGCACTGGAAAATCCTTGATCTTTTACATGTTGTGATAAGACACCACAAATTAAAGTGAGGGATTGAAATTGCACCTAGAGATTTCACATATCAGATGTCCCCAGGGAGGGCGGCCAAGAAATCCCAATTTTAGACATCGCCATTGGTTTAATGCGTAAAAGCGAAACTCTTGACGAAGAATTCTTACTTTTTTATATATTTTTTTAAATCAAGGAATATTTTCTTATTCCGAACTGTTGGAGCTGAAGAATCAACTCCACTGTAAGGGTTATTTCTGATTTTTTTTGCATGAATAACGGACAAGGACGCGGTTTTATCATACCATCAAGTAGATCCCTCGATTTTCTTTGGATAATTGCCTCAATTTACTGACTAGATATATCCCATATCACCCCCTTGGAGCGTGTCTCAACGTCCATATCATGTCAGTTAGGAACTGCGCAATGCGTGACCATGCATCATGACAACAAAAATCAAAATCCGAAAATTCGGCGTTCATTTTTGACGTAAATCACTGCTCTAATTTGGCAATTTTTAGCAATGTTGAACCGAGTTGGAACAAGATTTCATCATAATCGCTCTCACATATACTAAAAGACTTTAAAATAGATCAATAATTTTGTTTGTGAATCAGAAAAAGATGATTTTAGGGCTGCTTATTTTCAAAGATTCCTGTCGCTAAAAATTCATCACCCTTGCACTCATTTAAAACAATATGTCTACAATCAATTTACCGTAAAGTATTGTTTGTTTTGTGAATCACCCTTATAATTTTCTTTAGGCCATGTGTTTGTGCTTATTTTGTTCTGCTTGGGTATGATAAAATCGTTATTAGGTGAGTTTTGAGGTGATATGATTAATACCTAGTCGAGGCGTCTGTATCGGGCGAGGGCGACAGCCCGAGCCAGATACAGACCCTAATAGTATTGGGTGGAACACCCATTTGACTGACCCACCTCAGAGCAAGCTTCCAAATTGGTTTGTGGTTTGCACTCCGTATTGCTGTAAATTCTCCAACCATGTATTTTTTTTTGAAATAATGATCATGCCAATCTACATAGACTTACCTATCAAAAGTAACTCCTTTCCCAACTAGTACTAGAGGTTCACTCCCCTTTTCTCCACCACTATATTTAATTTCTAGAAATACTGGTAGTTGATCTGATCCCTTGGCAACACTTAGGAAAGCATCCATGTTGTTCTCCTGGGCCCATTGTTTAGTACTTGAAAGAAGAAAAAATATACAAGTAATAAAATATTCATTGCTATAATCATGCATACTTTGTGCAATCTTCTGTATCTTGCATCATATAAAGGATACCTTAGTTTTTATCATTGTAGAGGCTTATCATGTTTGTCGCAAGACAAAACAAATATAATCAAGTGTAAAATGAGTCATTTGTCAGGGCCAAACCAAAATTTAGTTTTCAATTTCAGTTTATGTGCCATTGTTTGGGCTTCATTCCACTGACAAAAAACACAATTGGATTTATGGTTCTATAGATAAGGTCATTTCATCACATGGGGAACGGGTTGGCGCAGCGTATCTTCCCTCGCCTTTCACCAATGAGGTCTCGGGTTCGATCCCTGGCAGGGGTTCATTCTCTTTGGCTTTATGTGAATTTGGTTTTCCGATCCATACTCGTTTCTGCAGGTTTTCTCCGGGTACTCCAGTTTCCTCCTGCTTCCAAAATTGAGCTTCTTCGAATAAATCTGTTCTGGTATTGTGGTTTCTCTGATGGGCTGGGCACCTTTCATGGCTGTTGTCACACGGGGGCTCTTGAGCATGTTTACACTTGATATGTGCACGTTGAAATACACAATATTATTATGTATTATTATTCATACCTCACACCACTTCTTCACACCTCCTGATTTCCCTAAATAACAACCATACATGACGATGACCAAGGGGAGCAAAGTACTTGATTGACACAAGCCGGATCCCAATCTGCTATGCATGTTCTTGTTTATAATATGCCCATGGTACTACAGGCGAAAAACTCTCTCTTTTGAATTGGCAAAAACTTCCGCTTTTGAATTTACAAAACAAGTGGTTCTCGATCCAATAGTGTCGCCTACTTTCGCGATCCACCTTTTCTTCACTTCCATTTTATAACTTAACCTCAGATGACCCGTGACCCTTGACCTCATTATCATATGAAGGTTCCCATGTTGCCTGTATGGCCCAAGTCTGGTACAAAATTACAATTGGATTGCAACTTTTCAAATTATGCCAATTTGATGTTTCAGCCATTTTATAACTGATCAATTATCAATTACGGCGGTCCGGTAAGTATTTCCCACGGTATAGTCTGTGTCGCAGACTGCGAAAGATATTATCTAAATTAGTACTGTGCGAGAGATTAACGTTAAGAGGCCGTCATAGCGAATGTATGCAAATGAAACTAAATCTCAAAATATCTCTGGAAAACGAAGGGGTTCTATGGCGATTTTTGCATCAGAGGGTCTGTTACTATGTTTTGTTTTTAATATGTATCGTAATTGGGTCTGAATCTATAGAACCTAGCGAGAAAATTGAACGTTTTATCGGGTTGGTACTTCGGTGTTAGCAGGACACAGAAAAGTGAACCACGGCAATCGCTACGGGTGCAAGGAAACCATAATGCTGTTGGAACTTCAGGCGAGGTCCCCCACCTTCTGGAGGGAAGAAAAAGAAAAGAAAAGGCATTGGACTTAGAGGGTGCACTTCATAATTGATGTTTGGGTGAAGTCTGTCACCCGGAGGAAGAGATCCGCCATCTGATCATGATGTACCGAATTTTGGTGATAGAGTTCCGGGCACAATGCCCATTTTGCTGTCACCCTCTGACCGGAACTGTTGCTGCTATTCTGGTGATTCAAAATCAGAGACCAGATAGATTGTGTAAGTGCCACAGAAACTCCTCAGGCATGCACTTAACTATGTTTTCGCCTCTGCATTATACCTTCTAGAGCAAAGGGCTTTGCTCACTGGAAGCTGTTGTAGACTGGTATGCAATACAGAATATGGTGATTCAGTGTCACGAGATGATTCGACATACCTGGAACTTGGCGCAAAGTGAATCACTCTTCCATAGCATAATAAATAACTTTAATTATTCTTGCGATTATTAACAATAAAACCAGTTAAATCAGCTGTAATAATTAGAGTACATCCAAAACCGGTGTTTCATGCAAACGTTGCAAAAACGTTTGCCACTCTGACCACAATTTAAACTCCATAGAATAAATATCGTAATGGTAGAGCAGTCGTGATTGAGGTGATTGAGATTTCATTTGGTTCCCCTGTGTTTGTATTTTTTTTTTTGTTTGCCAATCTGGAGCCGAGGTCGTAACATAACAAAATTTCAAAAAATTACATCGGTCCTCGGGACCGCTTGTGTAGCCTGCCGTCTGCGGTGAGTGAATGATAGACCTACATGACCTTTGGACCTTGGATAATATTTGACCTTTGACCTCATCAAAAACAAATGAGGATTCCCATGTTTGCACCTATTTGATTCAAGTTTGGTTCCATTGAACTTCAACTTTTCATATGGGTCAATTTTACATTTTTCAACCTATTTTTCAAACTTTAACTCAACCATGTACCTTTGACCTTTGGCATTGTGCACCTTTGACCTTCATCAACAAATGAGGGTCCCATATTGCACCTATTTATTAAGTTTGGTTCCAATTGAAACTTCAACTTTTCATTTGAGGTCAATTTTACATTTTTCAGCCTATTTTACACATTAACCTCAAAAGACTTTTAACCTTGGCATGTGACCTTTGACCTCATCAACAAATGAGGGATCCCATGTTGCACCTATGATTCAAGTTGGTCCAATTGACTTCAACTTTTCATATGAGGTTCAATTTTACATTTTCAGGCTATTTTACAAATTTGATCACATGGACCTTTGACCTTGGCATGTGACCTTTGACATCATCAAACCAAGTGGGGGAATGCCATGTTGCACCTGTGACCTAAGTTTGGTTTTAAATCCATCAAGTACTTGGATATTACATGAAATGTTAACCCTTTTCACAACAGGACATCAACAGACATAAACAACAGACTACAGTGGACAATGTGATCCCATGTGTCTTCCTGCCTAGGCAGGCGGGGCGACACAAAAAAAATGAGGAAATGCTCTGAAACGAGGACCCCTGCCACCCCTTGCCACACCCCTGCAAGAATTGATTTTCATGACCCTTATGTGTTATTAATCGATTCTGATTCCAAGTGCAAGAGAATTATCGCTCTGCTTAAGGACCTACTTACTGTGCTGTCACAGTCACATGTGTGTAAAGGTTGTAACCTTTGACCCGTCATCTCAGCAAACTTTGTCGGTGTTGGTGAGGGGTCGTGTGTGAGGTAGTTGGCAGGCATCTCCATCATATTGTCCTGGCCAAAGTTATGACAGTTGGCAAGTGTCAACCCTCGTTTCCATGCAACTATCACTGAGAAGGATAAAAAAAAAAACTGTTAAGAAAGGGGTCTAACCCAGGCTTCCCAAACTTTTTGTCCCAAGACCCCCATTTTCTTAGGACACTTAACTTGCAGGCCTCATGACTCACACATTATTCTCAAAACAAATTTGACATTCAAGGAAAAATTGAAGGAGTTGTGGAGAGGTACGTCAGTTGCAAGCACAATTTTTCAAAGCCAGGGAAGGGGGCTTGCAAAAAGTCGGCATATATCTAACAAAACTCGGAATTACTGATGACATGGACGCAAGGGCCATCCTTAAAAAATTTTGGTTGTGGCCTTCTAAGGGCATGGTGCTTCCATTTCTATAACAAATACAAATTCAATCGATTAATCAAACACAGCAAAATCAGTTTGGCTTGCTTGACATGCTATTTCGTAGAATTGCATTTAATTTTGGTCTTTGAACGTTCTGTTAAGTAACAATTATACTGATTTGCAGCAAAGAGCGCGGCAATTTTAATAATCAAATACAAATCCAATGAGTAATTAAAAAATCAAACAAGTTTTTTTTTTTTTTTTTTTTTTTTTTTTTTTAATTATATTATTTGCCAATTTTTTCATGCACCGTTCGGACAAATATTTAATTTCATTTAAATAACTTCGCGACCCATTTTAAGGGGGTTCGCAACCCTGCAGGTTAGGAAACCTTGGTCTAACCAGTTTTCCTGGTACAAGTGCTGAAACCTTGGTTCGCTTTTGGGATCTTATTTCGCAGAGCTCGAGTCACAGCACAAATTGTTAAACATTAGTTCCAGCATTGGAGATTGAAGACAGGTAAGAGAGGAATGCAGGATGTAAAGAAAAAAGTTAGGGAAAGTTCAAAGGGCCAATCCTGTAGTGCTAGGATCGAAACGTCCAGGGGGGGTAGGACACAATGACTGCTGATTTGGGCATTGGGAGATCTCCAAGCCGGTAAATTTGTAGGAAACTGTTACATGTAGTTCTTGTCTCAGGGACATTACAAAATCTTGAATCTTAGTAAGAGAATGATACTTAGGATAAATCCTAAGTTGTAGTAATATTCTGTCATTTAGGAAAAATTGATTGACGTCAAATCCGTCGCGGTTAGTGGTACCTCGTGCAAAAACATGTTAATTCCAAATACGGTCATAATATTTAAGTATCTGACAAGACCCTAGTCTTTAGTCATTTCTGTGTGTACCGTTCGATATGCTAAAGGGCGACCTCCTACGGTAAGTCTTTAAAAAAGGACTAGCACCCGGGAAGTTGAGGGAGGGAGGGAGGGAGGGAGGGAGGGAGGGAGGGAGGGAGGGAGGGAGAGGGCGAGGAGGGAGGGAGGGAGCGGAGGGCGGGGGGGAGGATGAGGAGGGAGGAGGGAGGAGGGGGGGAGGACGGGAGGGAGGGAGGGAGGGAGGGAGGGCGGAGGAGGGAGGAGGGGGGAGGGAGGAGGGGAGGGAGGGAGGGTGGAGGGAGGAGGGAGGGAGGGAGGGAGGGACGGGAGGGAGGGAGGGATGGGAGGGAGGGAGGGAGGGATGGGAAGGGAGGGGAGGAGGGGAGGGAGGGGAGGGAGGGAGGGAGGGAGGGGATGGGAAGGGAGGAGGAGGGAAGTGAAGGAGGAGGGAGGGAAGAGGAGAGGAATGTCAAAGGGAAGTAGAAGGGAGGGAGGGAAAGACTGTTAAAGGAGGAAGGAGACGAGAGGAAGGAGACAGCTTGAAAACAAACAATCTCAAATTTAATATAACAGGCGTTCAAGATATGACTGAACCTTCAAAAAATAACATCTTGAGTTCCCCTGAAGTTTGATTATAAGAATTCACACAATTCTTGTTCAGTTTTATGAACGGTTACCTTAATTAATGGTTATCTTATCAGGGTGTCCAACCTGTGGCCCGCGGGTCATTTGCGCCCCGCTAATAAGGAACTCTCGGCAGCCCGCGTGGTACTTCCCAGAAAAATTAAATACATTATACTTAAATATAGTATAATAGAATGGGACATTTGAATTAGTTCAAATTCCTCAATTTGAAACCACATTTTTCAACACGTGTTGGCGCAAAATTAGTCCACTATTTTTCAATCTGAAATCCAATTTTCTAAAAAATGTGGGAAATTTGTCCAATTTCTTCAAAAATGAAGCCAACATTTTTAAAATTTGCACTAAAAAGATCCAACAAACATTAGAATTAGTGTTAAATTTGACCTAAAATATGTATCTTGGTATTGTTATGGCTATTTTTGGCAAAATTTATAGATATGGGTCTACTTTAAGAACTTTTGTGACGCACGTCATAATCAAATTGGGGAGCCCCGATTTTTACTTGTTTGGGCCCGCAGTAGTTGAGATTCAAACCGATCGGCCCCTGCTTCAAAAAGGTGGGACAACCCGGTCATATAATAATTACTTAAAAATTTTTGAAAATTCGGGGTGTTTTTAAATAATGTGCTATTATCACATATTTGTAGCTTCAATATCAATAGTGGCAGCATGACTAGAGATAAGAGAAGATAACAGTAGCTTCCCACATTGCACTGTCCATTGGAATTTTTGTACAGGTTGCCATGTGATCTTAGAGATGAAACGCTCTCTTAAAATGCAAGTTTGTATCAGTACTGTCATTTAGCCATGTTCATCACTAAATGACCCACATCAGTACCGTACAAAAACCTCCATGGAAGCAATGGAATTGTGGGGAGGAAGCTATGAAACTTCTCTACCGAGATGATCATATGGTATTTTGACTACCGCTTATGGTCCCAGAACAAAAGTTGTGATAATCACTCTAGAAGGTTGCTAATCACTGTTTGAGTGATAATCATACAAGGTAGTTTAGTATTTATTCTGTAAAGTTATTGGAGTATTCGAAATGCAAATCCTGATCAGCAATCCTCCCTTTTCTAGTGTTAGATAGCTAGCCTTATAATTGGAGTCTGGGATTCAAAATCCCACGCTAGATCCTTTTACATGATAAAACCATAGACTCTTTTTTTTTCAGGTTAGAGAGAAAATCCAAAAGATCAGAAAGCAAAATAGCTGCCATTTGAGTGTAAGAAGGGGGAGGACCTCCTCCCTGGAGCACAGGTGTGGTGGTTCGAAAACATCACGTGTGTTTGCTGACTACAGCAAGTTCTACTTTTCGGTGTCTCCATGCAAGCAAGGCTACATGTTTTTTCCTCTTCTTCTCTGCTTCAAATTCGTAATAGAGAAAAGGGCACAAAGTGTGGCCCTCAAGCAGCAGCGGATAGCATAACATAGAAAGAAAACCAACAAGATCATAAAAAAATTTCTGGAAAGTAAGCAACAGGCACCGGAAAAGGAAAGGGCAGAAGAAGACGAAACGCAAGGATGCAGTTTCAGGTAATCATGGAAATATGTTGGAAACATGTGAATGGTTTTTGGAACCTCTTTCCCCATCTCCCATCCAATGGTATTGAGATAGTTGTCATAAGCAGTCTTTCAAATTCAGTAACAGTGATGGTGGGGGCTGGAAAAAGAGGGGTTGATAGGTTGGGCTTCACGAATGGACCTTTGTTTTTTCGAACTCTAAATCTAAAAAATACATTGTTCCCAGGCTGTTGTGTCACTGCCATCGCGGGGTTGTCAACAGGAGAGTCATGGTTTACATGATGTGTGATAGATTTTGGAAGTGTTTGTTGTTGAAGACTTTGGTGACATGGGTGTTTGATTTTAATTAAATTGGGTCAAGGTGACATAAGGGTCATCAAAGGTAAATCTAACTTTAATCCCACATGGAAGTCATGGCCAGTGGTTGTAGTTTTTTTTTTGAGTGACTTTGGTGACCATCGCATCTTATGTGCCAAAAGAAATGTAGTTAAGATTTTCCAAAATGAGGTCAAAATTCACATAGGGGGTCATAAGAGGTCAACTGTGTTTGAGCCTTGGGCCCAGTGGTTCTTCTGACCAACATATGAAGTTAATCAGTTCAATGAGTATGTGAGAAATGAGCAATGGTTAACCTTTGTTTACGGCCAACCAGCCCACAGGCCTCTAGCCCACTACAGAAAAAGTCATCCTTTATGTGTCTTCGCTAAAGCAGGCGACACCAAATGTGAACACTACCCAGGGATCATTATATCAAAGCGTCATGGAAAAGTTATCAACTTATGTGGTTACACGTATAAGGTTAACATCTGGGTCAACATTTCAAAAAGCAAATCCTCTGTGCCCTATTGTATAACAAAAAAAGGTCATTCACAAAAAGCCTAATTGCTATAATTTAAAGGTGCAACGAGAGATCTTCACAACGGGTGTACCTGAAAAAATCACTGATTTTGCCCTGATGTAAAGCTTCCATCAAAATATCCCATTGAAAGGTATTTAAGCCGAGAAATGTTTCTTGGTACAAAATTGTGAAATTGTTTAATGTTGGTTATAGGAGCAAATACGAAAGTCAGCCTAAGTTTTACAGTGAAATACAAGAAATCCAAAGTGCTTGTTCTCTCTTTTAAGCATTGTTGTAGCGAAATACAAGGCAAGAAATCTATTGAGTGACTAATTCTAATGGAAAATTTACTATTATGACACAATTGGGGGGCCTCAAAATCGCTTGTTGCCCTGTAAACCTCGACTTAAAGTAAGACTCCCTGAGATAGCTTTATTTCCCCCCAACACCTTGTGCATCAGAGCAAGGGTCTAATCTGCCTCTTTCACCCCAGCTTCTCTGAGCTGCTTGGCTCCAGCCGCTACTGCTGCACGAATATTCTCTCTTTTCTTGTCGACCTCTTCCAACTCATCATATCCAGCGTGGCGTTCATTCCCACCACTGCAATTACAAATACTGTATTTCACAAATAATGAAAATGAAACGACATCACGAACAATTAAACAAAGTTACAACAAATTAAAGTGACATGAGGAGATTTTTTTAGGATACTACAAATTTCTCTCAAATTGCCACAGACGATTGAGACCACCTACCAAGACAAGTTCCGAAGGTGTATTGCGACAACAAGTACAAAAAAGCAGCCAAACCTTGTTTGACTTGGCCTGACTATAGTTTTAATTGTCCCCTAGAAACACCGGGCTTTGACTTTCTTGTCGGCACGACAGAAAGTACTAACTAATCATATATTACATAAAGACGGGTGATTCGGCTTATTCGTTCAGTGTGTGATCTAATACATTGGAAAGCATTCCAAATATGCAAAAACCCCGGGTTCAAAAAAAATTGGGGGCGATTCGTTTGGAATATCCTTCATGTCTTTTTATCAGCAAAAAACCATGTTCCACATTGCACAACAAAAAATGATTGACCTTGACCTCATCTGTTACCCCAACTAAGACCCTATTCTCTTTGTCAAAGACGTCGCTTTTTATCCACCAACGGAATGCGCGCCGAAGGTCCGTTGTGAGCGACGAGGCGTGAAGGCCCGAGCGGAGCGGAGATGTCTTTGCGCAAATTGGTATTTCCTGTGTGACGCATAATGTGTCACTCAAAGTATGTAGTCATCGTAAGGAACCGGCCAATTTAATCAATGGACAACGTTTCAGATACTTGCCAAATCCCCGAGGACGTCGCCCGTCAAAATACCAATATCGCTTTTTGCACGGCCTAATTAGAATACGATTCAAAGCAAACAAGTTCACTCGACGAAGTTCTTGACAGTGCGAGTGAGTCCGTACAAGGTATTGAGATGGCATAGGGGCTAGTTGTAGACCCGCTCTACAGAAATAAAAGTCCCCAGTAACAGTTTATAGTAAAAGTTATTCACACCTTCCCTGCACAAAAACCACACTGAATATGAGACTAGACAAGGCATACGTTCAGTCATTTTATCAATATCGTACTGCAGTGCCCAGGTCAAAATTGCCACTCACAGACAGACAGACAATGATTTTGACATTAAATTAAAATGCTGATGAATCCTGACGCGGTATATCATTGCCACGCCAAATGGAGTTTGTGGCGGAACATCCAAGATTCAAGCCAGAATGTAGTCTAGTCACAAATTCACGCCAAGGAATTTAGGGGACACGCACTTCCTAGCAAGAAATACCCGGGACACCCTTACCATGACAAATTGACAGCACATCCAACATACTGCACAAAAGGAAGGATAAACTTTTTGTCTATTTTTCTTTTTGGCCAGAACCATGGATGACTGACGATGCAACAGAAAACTACGTGTATACAATAAAAATCGTTCACTACAATGACTGAAATTCACCAATAATAGTAAACGTTATCACATCAGTACACGTAGCCGTAGCGTCAAATACATAATAGTCATACTCAGCATGCAGAAAGTAACGTACATGGTGAGATAGCTCGAATAAATCCCACACCAGGATCCTACACCGTGACAAAACGATGTATGTAATGACACATATTTTCACAGGGGCGTTTCAATGTAGCAGCAATTAGTGTTCGCATTTTACAGTCACAGCTAGCGGTATCAGGGATCCTGCTGGATTCGCTTGTTTGAACAGTACCAAAACCCAATAATTGATAATTTTTTTTCGGTTCCAATAACTTGTATTCTGGGAGCTATTTTAAGCGAACGATAACATCCATCATCGGACGAAATATCCCGAAAATCAATGAGTAACAAAAAAAAGGAATATTCTGCGAAAAGGCTTTGATTACGACTCAACTTTGAGCAGTCCAGAGAGGGCGGACTTCACACAATAGAAATAATCAAAGCCTTGATAAAAGGACTAACCCCTAGCGTAATTTAATATAAGCTTGGCCAAGGTATCAACCCTTACTCGGTACGCCACTATAAAGCTAGGAGACAAGTTTAACCAAGTGTACACCACTGTTACCAAACAGTATATAATTACAATCAATTATGATCTAAGTGACCACCACTAAATTACCTTTGACCTCAACATCTGAACCTTACATTAGAATATAAATGGAGAATCGGGTCCCATGTATAATTTCTTTGGGGAAGAGATATTTGAGCCAGAGTGAATTGCATTTGCCATCGCATGTGTTTCATTGTAATGAACTTGCAAGTAACACAAATACTTGCATGCTTCATAAATATGGATTTTCAAATATTGTAAACCAAAGATGGTGATGCCCAAACTATAATAATGGAAGTCCATAGTCTGGCTTAAAAAGTAATTGGTATTTTAATCAAAGTGTATACCTATATTGCATTGGACTGCTATCTATCTAATTACTCACCGAGGTATACAGCGACTTATTTCTCGGTCCTGCCAAGACCGGGACTCGAACCCGGCACCCCTCGGTCTCAAGTCGATTGCAGAGTGAATAGGTGAGATGCGAGGGATTGCACTGTTAGGTGCTATGAAACTAACACTGCTTATACCTCGTGACATTACTCCCTTCCTCACAAGTCAGTCCATGCCTAGAAAACTCCCCCTACTTTGTACAAGGTAGTAATTACGTTCAATCCCACCAGATGCCCACAAAGTTGTCCAATCACCTGGACGTCATCTTTCTAATTACTCCCGAGGTATACCAGCGACTATTTATCGGCTCTGCTGAGACCAGGACTCGAACTGGGACCCTTGAGTTTAAGTCAAGAGCACAGGGAATGAGCTTACGAATTCCTGTTATGTCTATGGGACACTAAACATGCCCTTATTGCCTGTGTGACAATATACAATGTTTTCACATAAAAACCCAAATCATATGCCATATGTCTATCCAATTAACAACGACTGCCTTAAAAGACACCAAACTTGTCAAATTTAGCCTAATTTCATGAATTTGCCAGCTCAGAGATACCACCCCCCTTCACTCTGAAGTATGGAAGAGTAGCAAAAACAAAACCTCATCTACTCCATGCAAGAGGAGTGTTTTTCCTTCTTCACTGTAGGTCCTACAGCACTGAGTGAGACAATACAAAACATATGTAATGTCAAAAGTGGTTGAGCTTTGCTATTTAATCATGGACCTCAAAATTAACAAAATCCATTATTCATTGTGAGGGCAATATAGTAAAAAGTGCAATAGCTGCAGCCATTTTGTCAGAAATTCCAATCAACATACTCTTCTATGCCAAGTCTTTGGTTGATGGCTTTGGAATGGTTCTTCGTCACCTGAACCATTTCAAGAACAATGAATCAAGGAAAGATGCATGAAGCATCATACTAATTACATGGCGATACATAGATGTATAACATGGCAGCTATTGCACTAGACCTTATTGCACTCACACGGCGATTTGACCATAGACCAATGAAGAAACATGCCAGTCGCTTAGCATCATCTGTATTCATTCTTTTAAATCTGATAAGCGCATAGCGTTAATTGCACATGCATGAGATCAGTTTCGTATCTTGCTGTACGTCTGTGTGCAGGGGTTTGGGCAGGTCGCAACTCCCCAATTCCCCACCCACCTCCCCCAACCACACAAATTCCACAAAAAGGGACAAAAGGTCCACTTTTTTGCTGATTTTGTTGATTTAAAAAAGTCAAAATTAGAGATTATTTTTACAAGAAAAAGTCCATTTGTGAGGAAGTTCAAAAAAGTCCAAAAAGAACCATTAAAGGAGTTCAAAATGGACGAGGCAATGCCCCCTGAAATGGAGGATCAAAGTGAAAACTCGACTTTCATGGAATTCAAACACTAGTTAGTATAACAACACCCAAAAAAAGTTTAACTCCCCACCCATGAAATATGTCGTCAAGTTCAAAAGATCCATTGTGTGTTATACCAATATGGGATTATAATTGGACGCGGTTGTTTATTTACGCGTATTTACACCTAAGTTTGTGGGATCGATGGAGTATTGTTGAAGTTATGCCCACTTGAGCCGAAACCCACCCAGGATTTAAAAGTTGCAGGAAAGTAAATCTTATTGACAATCCTACTTTACAATAGAAAGCAGTGCAATCCTATTAGGTTATTTGCACTGATGAATCTCCTTCTCTATAGGGCTAACTGCAACAGAGTAAACTGTTGTGTGAAAAAGAGAGTCATCAGTTTACATGGCTGGACTGACCGGCGATGTAAAGACAAAATGAGGGCATTTTCCCATAAGTCACAAATGTGATATAATTATTCGAGTTGAATCTCATGTGTGATCCAAACACACTTTTGGCGAACTCTTGACATTAATTCCAAATCTCAGGCCTTTCTTATCAGGAATCTGAAATTGAATGCTTTAAGGTATGTAGTGCAAATTCTTCGTCCAAATGTTATACCATATGCTGCTGCCCCACTTCACTTGACTGAACCCACCCCATGATTTAAAAGTTGCAGTAAATCCTACTGACAATCATAATTTTACAGATTGAAATCAGTGCAGTCCTCTTCTTCTCTGCATGACAAATCCTCCTTCTCTATAGGGCTTACTGCAACTTTTAAATCCTGGGGTGGGTTCGGTCAAGTGGGCATAACTTCTACAATACTTCATCAATCACCCCAAATGAGGTGTCAAAATGCGCGTAAATAAACACCACTTCTAATTATGTCTCGTAATGTATAATGCGATCTATCGTTTGAACTTGAAAGACAAATTTCAGGGGTGGGGAGTTACTTTTTTGTGTGTGTTTACATCAAATTCTAATACATACATATTTGTAATGTCTGTGTACACACTTGTGTCTCACTTCAAAGAGATTTGGGGTTTTAATAACCTGTTTTTGTTTCTTTTTTTCATAATTATTCACACAAAAAATATCAAAACTTACAAATTACTAGGTCAATTTTTGCAATTCAACTATCAAAATATAATATTTGTTAGTTATAACCAAAATAACTTCCTCTTACATATTGAGAAGTTGAACCAGTTTCCCTTGTGATGTCTGATTGACTTGATCACCAACTGATGTAAAAGTGAATCCCTCTTCCTCTTCAGAATCTTTTTCATAAGCACCCACTATGAGTCCTCTCTGGCAAAAACAAACAAATACAGGATGAGAAAAAAAAAACATTAAAGGAAATAACTTCAAAAGCTCATGTTTGAAAATGTGCTATGGATCAAACAAGAATAAAAAAAAAAAGCTTTCTAAGCTATATTTGGTAAACAAATTTGTGAAAAGAGCAAATTAAAAAAAAATATAACCCCATGGGCTATACTGGTCAATTTGATTGGTTCATAGCTATATGATGTAATTCAGCAAATCAAAGTATTGTTAAAGGTGCATTTCATGATTCCAGCACCTTCTGTTTTATTCATTGTTCACTAGATATCCTTGAGAAAAGCTTATTCCCAAATTTGCACGTAAGATTATGTACTGGGTACACATGGATTACTAAGGCTAGAGGTTCAGATCATATAAAAATCTCAACTTTTTTTAGGTAAGTCGGGGGGACGAGGCTGTGGATCACGAAATGCCCCTTTAATAAGCACCCATAACACCCCCAAAAATACCCCTTAATAAAACAACAATGTGCTAATACTCTGGTATTTGGGATTTCATGAAGCACACTTAGCGCACTCTGAAAACTTCACTGATACAACAAAGGTACAGGTCTGTCGTGGGGATTAAACTGAAGCCTATAGCTTCACCCTATTTCGCAGCACAGTGAGTATGGTGTAAAATCGCAAATTTTAAAGACATACATTGGCCATTAATGTTGGAGCCTTTCGCCATGAAATAGGGGTGCTTTTCATTTCGGCTACTAGTTTTCATCTGAACCATTGGTATTTGTATAGTATGTGAGCCAAATCTTTCAAGTTACATGTAAATTCGAACTGCTTTGGAAGAATTTATAATTTTGTATTTTCTCTCCAAATTTGTAAGGCGTTGGCAGAATTCCCAATATCCAGTGAACCATAAACCAAAAATGAAGTGCTAGAATCACAAAATGCACCTTTAATAACAGCTTTTAGCAGAATAAACCACAGCAGATTTACTAAATTCATGAAGTCAGCATTCTGCCGTGCCACCACACCCTTCAACATGATGCAGTTTATTCGAATTCGGGGGCACAATACAAAATTCTTTCCGTCCTTTTTTAATTTGAAACAGATCCAGAATTTTATAAGACACTAACACTTGTTGTGATTTTTTGGGATGAATTCAGTATCTGCCACCACATCCAACAACATGCAGTTTATTCCCTCGAGGCTGCCGAATTCATCGGATGGTGGCAGAATACCAAATTCTTTCCTTAGGCTTTAACAAGATAACCATAACAACAGCATGATAAAGTCAAGTCTTGTTCCAAAAAGGACCGAGCTCTCGGGAGCACAGTACGTGAGTAGCATTGGGCCATGCTGCCGAATTTTGCACCACTAGTCGTATATTTGGCAGATTTTATAAACATCTAAACATCATGTTGCAACTGCAAACATACGACATTAACTATCCTAGATTATGAAATACCTTTGCAGATGAACAATAATGAGCTCTATTCACTTGAAAAGAATATTTTGCCACTGAAAAACGGCCCCAATAAAATCGACATAATTTGCCCATGGAGGTCGCCATTTTGATATTGCAAGGCATGATGGGAGGAATAAGGCGTCATTGGAATCCGGGGGTGCGGTGGGGGGATTTTGGTCGGGTACAGTGGTGTTAACCAGCTTTTTTTCAGGGGTCCAAGGGGGACATAGCTTTTCAGGGGGGCAAGCAGAATTACAATTTGTTAGTATAGTGTAGTGGCCATGTAAATCACTAATTTTTCAGGAGGGGCAAGGGGAGGGCAAGTTCACGTGGGGGGCGGCTTTCCCCCTCCCCCCCCCCACCCTCTGGTTACGCCACTGGCCGGTACTCCGCCCTGGGTATTACCCGTGTGGGTACTGCCCGTGCTCGTTTATAGGGCCTACAAAAAGATGGAGTGGCTGTCTAATCGGGACTACCGCTACTGAGGGTATAAAATTCACAATATAAATCATGTTTTCTGGTCCGCTGGGGTCTCAAATTCAGTTTGTGATTTTGACTGGTTCAATGATAGGCTAAGGCCTAGGCCTACAAATAGGAAACTTAACCAAACATATATATAGGCCTAGCAAAATAACCCTGATTGTGTAATGTTTCTGAAGTAGCACAAGTGTCATGAACAGGTCCTGCAATGAGGCCCGGCCGCAATTGGTATGAATTTCACCGTAAAATTGGTCTATGCATTTTTAGTAACCTATCAGTAACTCTTTGAAACTTTCACGTCACTTATCACAGTTCAAAATAATGTTATTTGTTTCTTCGGTTTCTTGCAAAAATACAAAGTAGTCGCTATTTCCGATAGTAATAGAGAAGGCCTACCTAAAATTAATATTTAAAAAAATACGATACTGAACCATTTATTTGTGTTTCAGATATTGTATTGGAAGGGAGGACGTATAACATCCCAACCACGTTTCTGTCGGTATATTTGAACGTTCATCTTATGCCTTCCCCCCCCCCCCCCCCATTTTTGTTTTTTTGTTTTGTTAGCAGGCGGTTAAGCTCTACAATTGGCGTAATAATTTCATATATATTTTGGCATCCCTTTTTCTTTCATATATTTAATATGGGAAGGCGAAAAAGACATTTTTATGGTCCGTGTTAAATTTTTGGGTAGGTATGGGTCAAGAGAAGATATCAGTAGCTTCCCCCAATCCTTGCTTCCAATGATGTTTTTTATTCAGGTTCCATAATGTTGAACGTTAGAGATGAAACTGTTAATATAAGTCCTGATCACCAAACTTGTACCTATTTAAAAATGTTCTTTGACTACGATTCACATGACTACCGACAAAATCTCCATCGAGCACTGCATTGTGGGAAGCTACTGATACTTCTCTTGTATAGGTATCCAACATATTGAATTGAATCTACGAATATTTTCAAAACAATTCACAAAGTCAATCGAAATGGGGGGGTGAATTTAAGAGCAAACTCGTTCTTGTTATATGTTCCGTGTTGTTTATACAACGATGCCTTTTTCATCCCATGCCTTAAATATATTGTTTGGTTACCTATTTTTCTATCATCGTTTTCCAAAGTAGATGAGTTTTTATGTCCGTCATACATTATCAATTTTTAACCATGTTTTAACAGAGCCCATGCAGCATTAGCTCATCTTTCAGAAATTTTGTAGTCCTAGCTGTTTTGGACTTAAAGGCACTAAATGATTTGTTTAATCATAAAATCGAAAAAATAATCAAAAATCAGATTTTTACAGGTCTAAGTACGGGTACCCTAACATACCCTGCAGATGATAAGAACAGAAACAATCAATAAGCACAAAATCAGATATTTTAGTCATTACTGTCCGTACGGACATAGTACAACACGTAATTGAATGGAGAGTCATATCTTTTAAGACAGTCGTTTCCTTCCTTTTCTGGCAATTCTTCAATTGGAAAAAGTAACTTATGAGAATTATTCAGATTTATCCTTCAATGTTATGCTATTCTTGCAAATTTCAACTTATTTTTTACTCTTTCGGGTGAATCACTGATGGTGTCTTTAAGGTACTAGTAACTTTTCCCCGGCCCCGTACATTAAGCTAGTATTGTTAGTTATACCCGTACATTTTTTAAAGTACTAATACATTTTTTTGCTCTAGTGGTATTATTTAAGAGTAGGATATGACGGCCGACTCATGATTCAAAGGTTGGAGTTGAGCCCCGCTGCGTTCAATGTGTTGTGACTTGGCATGCACTTTATCCTCGCTTGCCAGCCTCGTCCCCCAAGCGATATTCGGGTATCGTTATGGGAAATCCAATCTACTGTCCATTCAATTAGGCTTAGACCCTCGTTTTAATTATATTAGAGAAGGTATTGGTGGTCGGGCAAAAATCGTGAAGAACAGTTGGTATTCATTAATTACGCTACAAATCCCAAAATAAAAGACGCTATTATCCATACAGCCATTGTTCATGATATCGAAATAGAGTCAGGGAGTTAAGTCTCCTCACTCTTATTTATGAAAGGCAGTATGAATTGTCTTAATTTTCACTTTATTCAGATTACCGCAGCATGGCAATTCCCTCTATCTCCATGGAAGTCAATAGCAAATTACGAGATCGGAAGAGCGTTGAGAATCAAATGGGGACAAGTCCAGAAATTAAAATAACCAATGCTGTTTGTAGAATCAGAATTAAAGGAAGTTTGTAAAAACTGTCTACGAATTACTATGCTGACATCGGGCATCATTCATCTTGTTATAAGATCTCTGCTTCCCCTAAAATCAAATTACCATAAAATGAGGCTATGCTGAAAAGCACACTCGATTTGCTGCAGAAGGATATTGCCAACCTGAATTTTTTTCGGCAGGTTTTTTCCCCAAACCTACATATCCGTAGTACAAAAGGCACCTCTGCATGTCAAGACTAGACATGAGAAACCTAACCATTGGTTATGCCTCCATTTTTCTGATTAACGTTTAAAACTATTATTTTCACAATTTATTTGAGAAAGATTTTCTCACGGGAAAAGTACTTTGTTTACTATAAGAGAGAAAGGGGAATACCCTAGTTTGTTTGTTTTGCTAAGTGCCACCTTTTAGATTGCACAATAGGGGAAGTGCGGAATTCCCCAAGAATGCTGAAACTGCGAAACTGAGTGAACTTTGTTATGTTTTTGGGGGGGGAAATCAAACTTGTAAGTCAGGGAATTTCCCCCCAGTTATATATGTACCGTGGTGATTCAGGTTATGTTTAATGCATGAATGCTGTTGTAATGTCTATTTTAAATATTTTTATTCCGATTTATTTGTCAATCAATCATCAATAAGCATAGAGTCTGACAGTAATTACAGAATAATAATAATATTAAGTGACAAAATAGGATCATTAAATTACCAGATAACATGCCTACTTTAAAATATGAGAATGATAATAATGATACAAAAGTATATAATTTCAATCGTACGTAGAAACAATAGAGTGGTGATGAGACGGTGGTCAATACTAAACGCAGAGCGTGAGGGTTTTGGTGTAGTACCTTATATAATGTTAATAAAACTAAATATATACAACATTACTACTTAGCGGAAAACATAAACAAGGACAAAAATGCGACGAAAAAAAACAGACAGAATATGAAACAAATACAAGACAAAAAACAGGACATAATGAAATTCGCCCACAGAGAAATAGCGCGAAAAGTAATCCAAAAAAGATACAAAACCATAAACAGAATCATTTGTGGGAAATAAACCGCCTATGTAAAAATTTCTTCAAACTTTGATTTAAAATGAAGCAAAAGGAAGTGATGTTTAATAGCAGTAGTTAGAAATAGTATTCAAATAATGGCCTTTGTGATGCAGACGTATTACCAGGCAAGCAATGTTTTAGTAGGTTGAATGATTGGGGTGTTAACATTCCTGTTTCATAATCATAACGGGGATTAGGCGTATGTGCAGAATGACTCATCAATGAGGTGGTTTGGTTAAAAAGTGTTGTTATGAACGGTACATGAAGATTGCAAGCTGGTATTTAAATATTCATATATTTTTAGGGTTTTTAAGTAGAAAAAGAGGGTCAGTGGTTTGTGTCAGCCAGAGGGAGTTGGTACATGACTGATAACTAGTTTTTGAAGCAAAACAAAGAATCGAGGTAGAATTATTAGGGCTCGGACCAGCCATGCCCAAGATCATTGCACCATATGAAAAGTATGGGAATACAAAGAGAATATAGAGAGATGTAAAGGGATCTTGTGGTAAAAAGGGACGAATTTTGCGTATTGACAACATTGAGTTTAGATATTATTTTAGAATTATGCTGTGTATGTGACTGCAAGATAAATTAGAATCAATGAGAACACCTAAAAAATTTAGTACGTCAACTGTTGTATTGCTGTACCATCCTTTTTAGGTTGAGTTTAATTTCGGGTTATTACGTGTTTATTTTTAAAATTATATATGTGGGTTTTTTTAATATCAGGGGGGGGCGGAAGTTTATTTAATTTGAACCCCCGTTTGAAAGGTGCAAGAGCTCGGTATTTAATTGTGTCTTCTACTTTTTCGGGTCATAGTGAGAAAATAAAATGTTAGTGTCATCTGCAAATAGAACAAATAAGGTAGTTCGTGCATAAGGAAGGTCATTTAGGTATAAAAGAAATAGTAGAGGACCCAGAATCTGTAGGCTTGTGGAAACACAGTGACATTAACTGAACTAGAAAGGGATTTAAATAGAACACGTTGTTGTGTTTACAGAGAAATAACTCCGAAGCCAGTCATTAGCAAGATCCCTGATACCATATTTAGTACTAGTGAGAAGTATATCGTGATTGATGGTGATCAGACGCCTGTAAGATCTAGGAAAATACCAGCTATGTGAAGTTTTTTATCAAGAATGTTAGCTATTTGACTTAAAGATTGTTTCTTGCCATGTTAGTGATCTTTGGGCCTAAATCCAAATGATGCGGTTGTGAGGAAGGAGAAGGTACGATTTATAAAATAAAAATAAGTGTATAAAACCACCTTTTCCAGGAGTTTCGAAAATTGACGGGCAGATTGAGATAGGCCTGTAATTTGCAAAATCGCTCGTCACAGCATTCATCAGCTTTAAATATTGGCGTTAAATTTGCTGTTTGAGTAAGGAAGGCACAACACCAGTAGTAAATGACAAGTTAAAAATATAGGAGCGGAGAACGTCACAAATTGAAAGGGAAATTGTTTTAGAAGATTATTGTATGGCATCAATAACCACTGCTGTCAACTATTTTTTAGTTTAAAGGTTATTCTAAAATTTCACCGGAGATAGGAGATTAGGATATATAAAAAAACTACTAGAATTGCACTTCTGTGTCGTATAAGTTTGTTATTCAGATGGTTCAGTTATTTTGTTGGCAAGTGTAGTTGTACAGTACCAATATTTGCAAAAAAGTTATTAAAACCATCAGCAATACTTTTGTTTATCAGATAGTGTTTCTCCATTTGTATTGTCAAAAAATCAGGAAAATTGAGGGTTTTTTATTACGACCCAACAGATATTTAAAGTTTTCCACTTTCCTTGGTATATTTTATTTGTTGTAATGGTAGTGGTGAATATATGAGTTTACTAAGACGGAGACGTAGGTTTAGATTATTACGGTATTAGTATATTTAAGTTTATTGTCAGGAGTTGTTGGAGGATATACGTGTGTAAAGCTTATCTTTAGTTTAAGTGATTTAAATTTAGACCGCGGGACCCATGTGTTTTTATGTGTATTTCGTTTTGAAATTGTTAGATTCTTATTGGAAGTGGGAGATCAAGAAGTTTAGTAACTTATTATTAAATTGTTGTGGTCCTCTGGGTCAGGTGTATTTAGAATGAAGTTGCCAATCAAAGAGTGACAGCGCATTTTAAGACCGTTAATATATTGGTTTTAAAAGTCGGGATTTTCTGAATAATGGTTGTAGATGAGTACATTGTATGTTGAAATTTGTTGTGTTACAAAAATAGGAAAATGATCTGAAAGAACTGTGGATCAAAACACCTGAAGTTGTATGAGCCAGAATATCATTAGTAAATATGTTATCGATTTAAATGTGCACTAATATGCCCTCTCCTATCTGCGCCTAACTCGCGTTGGTCGATCGATGCAAGGAATGAAGTCGTATGAGTAGAAAACATGTTTATAAAATCGTTAACTTTTGAATTAGCTTATGAGTGTTATAAATCAAGATTTGAGTCGCCCATTACATACATGATTCTTCTCACTGGAGAGTTTACATTTAAGAGGTGAACCAGATGACTTAGGAAATCATTTTAAAAACCAACATATTCAGGTTTGTTACAATCCCTAAACAATTTTAGTAGAGTTGTGAGAGAAGAAAGAAATTGCAACCAAAAGAGGAGTCACCAATCAATACAGTTATAATAAATCCAGGACGATTGGTATAGTTTATATCCGATTGATAAAAAGGGATTACACCACCCCCTCGCGATCTTCTCGGTTACACATCTCGGATGAGTTAATCACCAAGGTAACGATGGTGGCGTACGGTGTCAGATGAAAACCAGGTTTCGGAAAAAACCATAGATTCAAAATGATGATGTAAGGAGGAAAAGTAGTTAACAAGATCATCAGATTTATTATTAAGACTTTGGTGTTGAAATGAAAAGGTGAAAGATCACCAGTTATGATGTTGTTTATGTGTATTGATATTTCGTGTGTAGTATTTACAAGGGATAAGTTTTGAGCTGGAAAAGTCTGAATTCATCAGGGGGTATCAGATGGATGTTTTGTAATGACGTATCAAATGAAAAAGGGCTCTTAAAAGTATTCAAATGAGAATGGCTTAAAATTACAGAGGAAATGTGGTCGGAAATCCAAACATTAATTTACAAAACACAAACAAAAATAGAAAAAAAAACATATTAGAAAAAAACACGAAAAATTTGCTTGGAGAGTTGATTGACCCAAAACGCACTTAAAGAAGAAACACCGGATTGTGCATTACGTGGCCAGAAAGGAAAGTAAATTAAGAGTAAAGAACAGAATTGCGAAAAATCGCAAATAAAACTAACATAGCATGAAATATTATAAATAATAATATATGAAATCCGTATTAATAAATATTAAGAATACAATCAAAAATAATAATAATAATAATGAAAAAGTACTGAATACATAATAATGAACAGTAATTAATAATGAGAATAAAAATTAATATTAAAAATTAATATGGATAACAATAATAATAATACTGACGATAATAATATAATTTAAATTTGGAACAAAAAGAAAACAAATACTTTTTTTTTTTAATTTTGCTTAACACGTGAAGAGAAATACAAACATGTGGAAAAAATAGGTATTGGAAAAATCATAAGGAACGCATATGTTGTTTGAAAGATGACATGGGTCTTTAAAGGTGCTTGACCAGGACTTTACAGAGAAATGTTTAATAACCAGAAACCATAAAAAAGCATGAGACTAGCAATTTTTAAAAGGGGGGAGATAGGAAGCACAATATGTATCAGAAAGGAACGGTGGAACAGCAAGGGTGGTAATTTTTAATCCGCCCATGGGAACTTTGTGAAGTCAGTATATAGTTCAGATTTGATTTAAGTCTCTCCGGGCCGCCAGCCGTTGAAATCAGGAGCTAAACCAGAGCGCTGGAGCATACGTAGAATTACTATTTTACTCGACAATATGTAATTTGAGTTCTACAAATCTAGTCCCAGAATTTTAAAGTTTGGAATGGCCCGCCGGAGCTTGATAGTTTACATTGTCTGCTGGCGTCTTTTAAGCCAAAGAGCTCAGTTGCGGAATCAAAGGAGTTCAATTTTTGGGCCCTATGAGACTACACTACGATGGTGGTATATTACCTGATTTTATTATGCGAACATTAGCGTCGGTCGTGGCAAGCCCCGTCGTCTTGAACTGCTGGACAAAAGTTAACTTCAGACTGAGAAGATTGCACTTGAATTTACCCTAAGATTTTATAACGGTACCTTTGCATGCTGGCATTTGGAGTCTTCGCTGTAGGACATATTATCGTTGAACTGCAACGCTCCTTTTAGTTGGAGACAATGAACTCTGAGTAAGAAGTAGAAGTTAGTGTAATTTTGAATTGTATAGATAATTGAACTTTGGAAATACCAATCCTTGAAAACCAATTACAAATCATTAAAATCTGTTATATAAAATTCAAGATCACTTTTGCAACAAGCTTCGTTTATATTTGTGTTTGGACAGTTTTCCTACCTTTGACGTCTACGAGACGTCATAAACAGAATTGGAGCTCGTCGGATTGAATTGAGATAAATTTGAGCCTTATTGTTCAGAAATTACACATTAAAATTGTGAATAATAAATTGTAAAATGTTGCACATTTTGCATACAAATTTTGTGTGTATGCATGTACTACTTTGAGTTTGTTCAAGTTGTATAGTTGGTTTGTAGAGTAACAATCACATGACTTTGAACCAGAGTTTTCATCGGGCAAATAACTTGGGAGAAGTTTTGATGAGCTGAGAAAGCCGAGTTACTGAACTAGCCATATTTGGGACTTGATGCAAAACATGTTATGAGAAAACAATCATCAAAAATGAATTTGATTCAAAACTTTGTCCGAAGCTGTTTGGGGAATATTTTCATATGTGGATAGATAGAAGCGGTTCTGGAACAGTGCACAAGTGATGTCCGTTAACTAAGAGATTGAGATGCAAATGGCCATGGAACGAAAAATTTGCAATTGAATTGGAAAAATAGAAGTTGCAGATGCAAATGCAAAAAGAATAACAAAAGAAATGGAATGCAAAAGAATATAGAAAAGGAATGGAGATGAAACAAAAAAGCTAGCTTGAAGCTCTTTAGTCCAGAGTTCGAAAATTGAAACAACAGGTTACAGGCTAGCTCGTCAGACTCTTTCTAATCCCTCTGCTTTTGATGCGGCGAAAAATCTTCCGCCTCTTTTCCAAAGATCAGGAACAGAGTAGATAATACTTCTTACATTCTGAGAAATTTTGCCAATAGCTTGACATGGCCCAAGGAGTCTTGGACCTTGTTGCTCTATCCGTCCGTGTTCATTGGTAAGCCCGAGAAATATATTCGACCATGTCATTAGAACAATTAGTGATTTCTGACGATGTTAAGCAGGCATGTTCAAAGCATCTGAATTGGTGCCAAGGTCATAGAACAAACTTCAGAGGTCTGCAGAAAAAGGATTACCAGACCTGTTGAATTTTGCCGTGTAAAGGAGCAGATGTTTGATCGTGGCTTCTCTCAAAAGAAGTCGGACAAAATTTTGTTGACAACTAGAGAGTGCTGTTAGTTGAGAGTTCAAACAGTGTTCTACATCCAATTCAAAACACATCTGGATGAAACAAAATGACAGTTTGCGTGAAGCAAGCCGTGAAGGCGACACTATGCTTTGCCTCACCCTAAGCCATACGAGTAGGCCGAGCTAAGATTTACTATGTACAACAAGTACAACATAGCGGGTTAACAAGCGTCTCATGGTAAGCACTCATTTGGGAAAACCCAGTCAGGTTCCCATGAAAAGGAAGTAAAGAATTATGGTGCTATCAAAAGCATGGGAGGGATCCCAAACACAGTTCCCATCATCCACTGTAAAGCCAGGACTCAATTCACGGTGTTGGAGATACATGGCTATCCACCCAAAATGGAGAGAGCCAAAATGATCAAAACCGATAGGTTGTGCGGGGGGGGGGTGGGGGGGGGGGGGAGTTACTTTGAGGTCAAGTCATTCTTCTTTCGAAACAAAATTCACAAAAGGGAATTGACACAGAAAAAGTAGGGATGACTTTAATCCTTTGTTTTGAGGGATTGTTCCCCTTCAGGAGGTGATATTAGATCCAAACCCATTAGATCAATGCGGCAACTTGCTTTCGCATTCTATGCTAATTTGGAAGATCCTTCCATTTGATATTGAGAGTTCACAGGAACTAGTGCATTGCGTCATCAGGGATAGGTATGGATTGTATATTGTCCCTCTCACAAAATGATTTGAAATCAGACTTGGTTCTGAACTGGTCACAATTGGTGTAGACAAGAACTCCCAGTTAAAGAGGTATCTCATTGTTGTTAGGGAGAATTTGGGGCAGGGGGGAATTACTCCCAATCCCAATTTTCCCATGTGCCCTTACGTGGATAATTTGAGAGGAAATTGAAATTTTCCCCAGCATGTGCAGTAACTAGGTCAATGACTATAAAAGCCTCACAGGAACCAGTGATCAAGGTGATGAGTCAAATCTCATTCAACATAGGAAGAGCTAGAGATACCTTGTCCAATTTAGCGGATACTTTCTTCCAAAGTGAGGATTTGGAGGTCATCTTCCCTCTTCAGAGGGAGACTAATTCCCTTTAGTGAACAATCCAGGCCCCTGAGCACAAACAAGTGACAAGCTGGTAACAATAAAATCCAGCACAACATGAAATATATTTTAGGGACTGTAAAGGATAACCCTTAGCCATGACAAGCTGGTACATGAGCAGCACATGACCCAGCACTTAGAAAGTTAGGTGAGAGGGCATTGACCACAGGAAGCCGAGCAAATACCTGTAAGGGGGTTTCGTTCTACAAACAAAAGGTGTCCTCATTAGAAAATGGCGGCCACCCGATTCACTTGTAGATGAAGAATGGCAGGTTGTGCATCAATTGAGTGGCCAAATGTTACCATAGGGAAGGTGTACATAGACCATGATATCCCAGGCAGAACACTTGGTGTGAGAAAAACACATACAGAATTAGAGTCATTTTTTGGTGCCTACCTCAGAAAAGATGTGTCTGAGTTTGTAAGACTTTGTCACCCATGTCAAATGGTGGACGCCAATCAAAAATTCCAACTTCTCCCTTGCAACCAATACAAAGCATTTGATACCATTTAGTAGGGTGTTATAGATTGCTTAGACCACTTCCAAAGACCAAGTCAGGAATCAGTATTTCCTGACCATCATGTGTGCTTCCACAAGATTCCCTGATGCAATACCCTTGAGAAATATTAGGAAACATAGTGAAGCTCTAACAAAGTTTTTCACACCCGTAGGCCTTCCAAAATCAATTCATCTGATCAAGGTCGAATTTCATGTCAGGTTTGTCCAACAGTGATGGACCATTGGGAATTTCCCAGTACAGTTCTTCACAATACCACCCAGAATCCCAGGGGGGCCCTAAAGGGTACCACCAACATTGGAAAACACTGATCAAAACTTAGTGTTTTGAATTGAGAGGGATGGGATGAGTAGTTCATCTCCTGTTATTTGCTACCAGGGAGGCTGTACACGTACAAGAGTCATTAGGATTGAGTCCATTTGAAGTGGTGTTTTGGTCACAAAGTACGGGGATCATTGAAACTACTGAAAGAAGTGGTTGGGGTAGAATCCGGATGTTAATTTGGCTAGAACGATGTGTCTAAATCACCAATCTAACAATACATAAAACAAACTGCATTGTTATATAGCGCCTTCTCAAAACAAAGGTCAAAGCGCTTTACAAACGAGATAATTACTATTTCGCTAACACATGTTCTCTTGTACAGATACCTGTTGTATTACTATGAGATCAGTACTTAACATCAAACTAGAAAACCGCTGCATATTAAATATCATGTGAGGCATAACCAAAAAACCATTTAAGCACACATACTCACTCTTAGGAAATAGATGAAATTTTTAGAGTCTTTCTAAAGTACAAGGGACTTGAGTGGCGAACAGAGATGGCAAAGAGTTCCATAGGCTAGGCCGGCATTGCTGAAAGCCCGTCACCCATGACCTTTTTGTGTCTGGAAACAGTGAGAAGCGTCTTGTCATCAGCAGAACGCAATCCTGGCCTGCCATATAATCAAAGAGAGGTATTCGGACAGTAAGATTTCAATTGGTCCGGAATGCCTTGTAGTAAGAAGCATAAGCTTAAAGCAACGCGCTCACTAATTGATAGCCAATGGAGCTCTTTAAGGAGTGTTGTGGCTGGTGTCTTCTATCAGATCTGAACACATGCCTGGCTGCTCTATTCTGCAAATCTTAAAGGTTTACTCCGATTCCTGGCCGACATTCCATACAAAGTGAATTTGTATTTAACAACATGCTCAAAGCCTCTGAAATTGCCAAACAAATCTCAAACAGAGCTAGGCAAAATGAAAACATGGGAATTACAAAGAGCCATGAACAAGTACAAAAAGCAGGTGACAAAGTTCTGGCACATTTTCCAATACAAGGCAATCCTTTGCAAGCTCCATTATCTGGATCCATATATATTGATAACCAGTGGGTTACCTTGACTTAATGTCCACACACCTGGTTAGACGTAAAAGTCGACAATTATGTGACATAAATATGCTCAAAGATTATCATGAGAGAGGTGATCTATTAAGAGCCTTCATGTGTATATCCATGTTAATGGTGACATCACAGAGTCGTACCTTAACAGACTCACTGTAACACAATGATTATGGTGTCAAATTGCTAATTCTGACATACTTGCCAATTTCGACAAGAAACTAGGTCAACCTCCAGAAAGTCACAGGTGAATTGGGAAAAGAGGTTGAAGTCATGATGGGAGAAACAATTCCCGATGTCCCCCAGTGACCCACATTCATAACCATGATTTGATGTAGGTGACTCGGATCCGATAAAGCCACATCCTTTAGGGTAATCCAATCAAGTTTCAAATATCAGAAATGAGGGAATACATTTAGACAAGGAAAGTAGAGCAAAGCAATAGTGACTGGAGTTCCTCATGTATTCTGGTTCCCAACCCTATGGTTTCATTCCGTTTGCACAGATTTTCGAAAGTCCACCTCTGTTCCAAACCGACTCATATCCGATCCGACGGATTGATGATTGCATAGTTGGAAATGCCAAATTTGTTAGTCAAAAAACAAAAAATTTGATTTGTGAATGTATGGCAGTTCCCCTCACTGACCTGGCCACATCCAAGAAATTTCAGCCTTTGTACCCCGTGGCCTATACCAATCAAAGCCTGGCCATTTGGTCTCAAAATTCTGGCCGCCCCATTTCAGAGATTTAGTGAACAGAGTAGGGCAGACCTAGAAAATTGTGAAGCCTATGTCGATGATCTCTTGTGTACTTAAACATGGGAAGAAACACATGAGACAGCTCCATCAGTTTATTTGAGAAATTACTCAGGTCAGTTTAACTGTTAATCTGGTGGAAAATTGAATTTTGCCATCAATGTCACTACTTAGGGCAATGTTGTAGGGACAAGGGCAATTAAGTCCAATCCTGCAAAGTTGAAGCAATTGATAAATTCCCCACACCACAAGCAAGAGATCTCCTGAATTCTTAGGTATGGTCCGGTATTACAGAAAAGCCTGTCCAAATTTCTTCCTCAGAAATTGCAATTCCCTGACCAAACCTTTTGAAGAAAAACAAAAATTTGTCTGGTCCGAGCAATGCCAAAAAGCGTTTAGAAATCAGTCATTTTGATGAATGCGCCCAGTTTTGATTGCGCCAACGTTCAAAACAATTCCACGGTTTGCATTTGTGCCATTATTTAGGCTGTTGGTGGAGTTCTCATGCGCAGATGAAAGTGTAGATCATCCTGTATGTTTCTGTACCAAGAAGTTTGAAAACATCAGAAAAACTACGCAACATTGAGAAAGAATTCTTGCATTGCTACTGTCAATGCAAATTTTGAGTGTACTGAGGACAACGTGCACCCATTTCGTGTACACTATCACCATCGTTGCCTTTCATCACAAGAATGAAAACGAAATAGAGAGACTTTGTCATGTGAGTTTAGCTCTACGAGAATAACAAAAATTCTGGACATCAGACATATCAATGAACAGAACTGTCTTGGCTGATGCTTTGTCCAGAGCTGCCTATTTTGTTCATAAATTTGATATGACACTTTATTGTACTATTGACTGAAGGCAGCACTGCAAGAACATTAAATTGTAAAATTTACACTATTATTATTATTTTATTCATTCAATCTTTATTCGACGATACAATAACACAAGAGATCAAAAAGGGATACAAATCCATACAAGTACGACGTCGGAAAAGCATTTCAGAGTAAGGCCAATATCTCGCAGACTAATGAAGGACCATACAAATCCACCATATACAAAATAGATATGAAAACCCTTAAAAGTTTCAAATATATAATATTTACAATTCCAAAACTGTTTAAAAAATTGACCAGTCTTGTCCGTATTTTTGCATAAAAATGCAAGAAATCATAACTTGCACGTTTACTGAGATTGGTTTGGAGTCTTCTTCCTTGACATGATTTGTGAGGCTTTATTTGCCCAAGGACAGAGGTGAAAATATTTTGGATATTGCCACTTTTCTCATCAAATTAAAGCCTCTCCTACCATTCATACCGAAACTTGGCATCATAACTCTGGTTCTTGTAGGTCCAAGATCAAACTTGAATATTTGTTCACCTTGCGATCGCGAGCGTTGCGGATATTTTGTTTGAACGGGATGGTAAGTTCGATGGCAATGATCTTTTTAGACTTGCGGTTAATGAGGACCAGGTCCGGTCTTTGTTGTCAAATATCCGGAGGGATGTGGTTGCCCGCAACTTTGTTTTGTACCGTAAGATCGCATAAAAGGTCCACTCAGGATCATCAATTTCGCGAAGAGTGTCATGGAAACGAGGATACGCAGAACAGAGTCATGATGCCATGTGTACCTGCCTTGCTGTAGCATGACCTGCAGTGATGTAATACATGATTAAGCGTTTCCTTTTTAAAACATAGACTACATTTTGTTTTCATCTTCTTACCCACGGCTAAGATTATGTTTTGTGGAGGAAGTTTCAGGAAAAGAGTTGAGCATAAATTTCATTACCCTTTAACTGTAAACTGTATGTAAATTAACCCACAAAAAATGGTAAGTATAAAGCCAGATTTTGAAAAAATTCGTTCATGTCATTTTCTTTTTAAGGGGGAGGAATGTTATATGGCCTCCATTTTCTGATTCCCTTTAAAAATATTATTGTCTCAATTTTAATTGAGAAAAGATTTCTCACGGGAAAAGTACTTGTTTTACTATAAAAGAGGAAAGGGTAATACCCCTATTTTGTTTTTGCTAAAATCACCCTTGTTAGATTGCCATAGGGGAAAGTGGGAAATCCCGCCAGAATGCAAAAAACTTAGAAACTGAGTCCAACTTGTTTATGCTGCCCCTTTCGGAATCAAAACATTGTAAGATAGGGAATTTCCCAACAAAGTTATATATGGAAAGTGATGTGATTCAGGTATGTTTATGCATGATTCTGTTGTAATTCTATTTTTAGACTGGGACCTTTGTGACGGCTGTAATTATTTGAGATTTGAGTTCAGAAGTCTCGCCGCCAGCATTTGAAATCAGATCTAACCAGAACTCTGGAGCTATACAGTATAATATGCTAGTTGTAACTCACAAGAATGTAATTTGAGTTTCTACATCTAGTGCCAGGATTTAATATTTGGATGCCGCCGGAGCTTGATAGCTAAATTGTCTGCTGGTCGTCGCTTCGTAAGCCAAGAGCTTCAGTTTTCGGAATCAAGAAGGGATTCTAGTTTGTGGCCCTTATGAGACATACAACATACGATGGTGGTATATTCCTGGATTTCATTATTGTAGAACATTAGCGTCCGTCGAGGGAAAGCCCCGTCTTCTTGAACTGCTGGACCACAGTTAACTTCAGGACGGAGAAGATTCCAATGGAATATTACCCGAGGATTTATAAGCGTGACTTTGCATGCTGTCATTTTGGAGTCTTCGCTGTGAGGACATATTATCGTTGAACTGCAACGCTACTTTTAGTTGGAGACAAATGAACTCTGAGTAAGATTAGAATTGTTAAGTGTAATTTTGAATTGTATAGATAATTGTACTTTGGACATACCAAATTCTTGAACCAATTACAAATCATTAAAATCTGTTATATAAAATTCAGATCACTTGTGCACAAGGCTCATTTATTTGTGTTTGAAAGGTATTTCTGACCTTTGACGTCTACGAGACGTCATAACACATGTGTGACAAAGACGGTTGAAAAGGCAATCAAAAATGCTGGTTCACAGGATCTAGTCCTATTTCCAAAGCTGCATTATAAATTATAGACTTTATTGCAGTCGAAAATGAGATGGAAGTCATAAACTTATTCATATGCCAGGAAGTCTTGTTTCTCATATAAAGATTGGGCAGACGCTCTAAATCTTGCTGGATGTCTCTTGTAATCACATGTATATAGTTGAAGGGTATATGGGGCATGGAATCTCCAGCAAACATCTGATATGAGGTCTGTGACAAGGAAGAAGTGACCATGAAAGCGAGCTCGATGAGTCAATGTTAGGCAACAATGGAGGAGATGGAAGAGATGTCACCATATATTTGAGCCCATATTTTGTGTTCCTACCAGGCGGTGATCTGCACTCTCATAAGAGGCATATAGGTGTCATAAAGGTCATCTTGATGCCCTTTCTTCTTTCCACGCAAGTTCTGAAGAAGGCAAGTTTTGTATTGGACATCCCAGATTGTCAATGTGGTAGAGCTTGTTACGGGCATTCCATGCTTGCCCTTTACGTGAAGGAAGTCTCTTCTATCTGCAAACCCAAATTAAAGATATTTGAAATCGCCACCCTCCCTAAATTCCATATAGATCTTTGAAAATAGGGGGCTTGTGATTGCTTGATCACCATGACAGTCATATACTCAGTCTTCTTAAAATTGAGAAAAGACAAACCCTGGCAGAAGCAACTTCCAGCGTAGCAGCAAGTCATGAACACCTTGTAACTTGTCCGCAGTAACCGCATGGTCATCTGCATGCAGAGTCAAGGTCTGTGAGATACATTCCTATCTAACGCTCCGACTTTCTTGCTTTGATACCATCTTTCATTCGATTTTTCAGCTCTCTTTGTCACACAAGGTTGAAGTTTGTCATGTCTACTCTTGACGGAGTTTCATTTCTTTCCCTGAAAGTGCAAGTTTTGTGAATAAACCTTCGGATTAAGTACATTTTGGCATGTCTTACTGCAATAGATCTTATTGTTGGCTTTCCAGCAGTTGGTTTCAACCCTTTCAGTATTCGCTACTCTATTGGAAATATGATCCTTAAGAGTGGGGGTAGCTCACTTTTGACTCCTCACGATTGTACATCAAGGAAACTACAGAGAGAATGCTCACTTCAGAGAGAATGCTCACTTAGCTCACTTTTGACTCCTCACGATTGAACATCAAGGAAACTACAGAGAAAATGATTTTTTCTGTCATTAAACATCTCAATTTTTATTTTTCTCTTTCAGTAGTGTTTTCTATTCCTTTCCACATCTTGAAAATCTTTTTGAGCCAGGGAAATGCTTAATCAGGTTAAGGAGATCATAACAAGATAAAGATGACAGGATGTAGTAGTAAATTCAAAACTCATTAAATATCACTTATTGAGTAATAATGGTATTGACCAGAAGATGAGCAAGTATACATTTGTCTTACATGATGATGAATGCTGATGTGATGAGTAAGATGACGTATGTATGATGTATGTGATGTTGAGGTTAGGTTGATGTTGACGATGACGATGATGATGATATGATGATGATGATGATGATGATGATGATGATGATGGACGATGAGGATGAGGCTGAGGGATGATGACGAGTTGACGACGAAGACGACAGACGGACACCGATCGATAGCCGAGTACAAAATTTTGTGTATGTGATCGGATCTATTTGACCGAGAGCAGTCTTTCGTATAGAAATATCGATTCAGTCGGTCGTGTTGTCTTAAGGTCCATGCCCGATCACTATAGCTTCTTCCCCCAGAAGCCCAAGATTTTTCCGGAAGTGGTCAAACATGTTGGTATCAGAAAGAAATCTACTATTTTCTCATTCTACCCGGTGAAATCTTAGAGCCAAAAGGATTATTTTGTTTAGAAGTTTGAGCGAAAATGTGCCCCATTTTGGTCGACCAATATTTAATTTTTACACAGTACTCTATGGGGTTACAAAATCGAGTTTTCAGCTCTCACATCAAAAACGGATGTGAAATATCGGCACACAATTTACAGATGGATTTTGGAGTGAAGGCCATGTAGCAAGATGAAAACTTCATATCCGTAAATCGGGCCATTCCCCATTAAGATGTTGATAAACTTAGAGAATTGCATCCCGCTGTTTACTAGCAGATGTCATCAGATGTCAAATACTTCTTTGGCCAATGAGTATAGACTTCTAAAGGGTATTTTCTTTACAAATATTCGACATCGTTTTTAGCCCCTTTTTTTCTAACATTTTCTCAAAAGACCCCTTGGTGGTCCCACGCGCGCTATAGCTTTAACAACCTAAACGTTTGCAGAACACAGCAGCGCGCCAGTAAATTTCTGGCTAAATTGATTTCGATTACAAAATGCGTGCAATAAACCTGATAGCGGGCAATAATGGCATCACTGCCATAATGAGTCCGGTACACCGATCTCTTTCCGAGGCGGGTCACCCATGAAGGATTATTTTCATGTCGTTTAATAAGTGATTGTGGCAGATTCTCCGCAACCTAAAATGGGCCGAGAGGGGCCATGTATTTAAACGGTTTTTACATCGCAAGGTGTCATGAGTTACTTGAGCTTAATGCGGCGTGCGTGTCTTCATTGCAGAGACCATGTCACCTTGAAAGTGATTTTTTCACATAGTAATTTTTCGCCCTGGTGGTATATGGTACAAAATTCGCCACCCATCATGGTTATGGAAGCAGAGGAAGAACGCTCTATTATCATCCTTTGTTTTGGGTGCCTGACATTATTTATTTATTTCGGAATTTCATCCATGTACAGATCGGGAGAGATCGGTAAGTGTTATGTTAAATACAATTACTCCTGGCGTGTAGCCTACGCTGTGTTATTCAAGGATATATCATAAAGGAATGAGCGCTCCAATATCATGATCCACAAGGGGCCAACATCTTCTTATGGTTGCGCGTTCCCCACAAGGAAGGGACAATTAACTGAGTTCCTCCTCGATAAAACATTGTCTTACACTATTGCTTATTTGAAACCCTTGTTTGGAAGGAATAAAACAGCTATATAACGTCTCGGTGATGCATTGGATTTTAGTATTGCCATTTTTTGTTTGGATTAAAGATATTCACCAAAACTGCTCAAACCTGTAGAGCTCCACTTGGGTTGGGTTTGCCATTTTGATTGCAATATAGGACACAGGTCCGTGCGACATAATATGTGGACAATAACCAGCAAAAAAGTATATAATTATGTGTTTCAGCTGGTGTATTGCTTATAGTTAACTACCAAACAATACTCCTATTTATGCATCACGGCCCCTCCCCCTTCCCACTGACTCATGGGTCTAGAGTAGACTTGTCAATAAACAATCCCTACTTAACGCGGTAAAAAGTAGGTACACTTTACAGTATTTTATAAGTACTTGCAGAAATTCAGCCCCGAAGCCACCCCCTTAAGCTTGGTATACCAATGAAAAGGTAATGAAGTGAGAAATGAGGTTATAAGCTATACGTACCCTTGTAGAAGTAGAGATTCTTTTAGAGAATATAAGGCATCCGGAAAAGACATGCATATAGACAAAAACTCATCTCATCATACCTATAGCTAATCAGAGAAATAATTTCCAACCTAGAACTCATTTTGTCCGCTATACAGATACATTCCAACAAAATAGTTCCATAAAGAATCATTAGACTGATTAGAGGTTCTTTAGCTCTGAAGAAGCTTTTTGTTTTTTGCAAAAAAAAATGTAAGTGGTTTTTTTTTCAGAACCTTACAGAACAGTATTTTATCCTCTAAGTATAGAACTGTTGGTTCTCAACTATTCTGCAGACGGTTCTGCACTGATCTGAGCTGAGCCTAAGTGCGTTTTGTAAAACCCGAAATGGCTCTTTAAAGAAACAGAAAGGGTTCTTTGTAGCTCAGATAACTTATAAGACCCATTAGGTGTGAGGCTTCCATAAAGAGGACAAATTAACTGGTTCTAACTCGAATCTTTTCAGAACAGCAAAGAATAATTTTACGCTATACATATCTGTTAGTACTGTTTACGTGCGTTTTCTACCTTACACGTTTGAGAATATATGTACCACACAAGGACCACGCTGATTTGATAGTTCTAAACAGTTTGTCTAGTACCGTTTCTTCTTTTTTTAAATGCCGTTAAAATTTCACTATTTTACCGTCACATTTGATCGCATATAAAATACCTTCAACACTTTTTAACGGCCTTTTCAGGGTCATTAGTATAGTCGACATGCAGGGAAATGTTGCTGAGCCAGACATTATAACATTAATGTGGTCGCCATCAATATGTACCGGCGACATGATGATTTTGTACGGAAAACGTGATCAAAGTGACTACAATATATGGCTACGATAGTCCTTTCTTAATTAGAAGTTGGTATTAATGGTTGTTAACGTAGGAGTTGTAAATGGCGAGCGCCGTGTTGATCCATTACCATGCGATCTACGGGTAGAAAGCCATATTACCATTATACCACAGTGGGTCCAGAAAAAAGACTACCGCGACGTAAATGATGACACATTCTATATAGTTATTTATAGGTGTGTATATGATTAGGGTTAGGTTGATGGTCTATTGTAGACCTATAAACATCCGAGGGAAACAAGGACATTCCAGCAAAGTACACCCCAGTTTTTTCAAAACTTTTTTTTACATATGGAGAATGCTTACCAATGTATTAAATCACAACTAAGTGAATAAGCCCAAAATCAGTCTTAGTGTAAAAATATTCAGAATGCTTCTCTATGTGGCTGATCAGACAGAAAACCAAGTTCAAAGTTTTGGGTTTTCTTTTCCGTTTGTTCAAAAAACCTTTCAAATGTCCTACAACCAAACAAATTTAGAGAATTTTGAATCCTCAAAAAATATATATCCTCGTGTCTCTTTAATGTTGTATTAACGGGTTGCGTTATGGTGGTATTGAGTGCATAACTACACTGCAAAAACAGTGATTAGAAATTAAACACTTTTCTAAACACTATTTGGCACCACGTTTCTAAACGTTTTAAAATATCTGTTTAAGCTACAGTGTTAGTCGTGGGAGTCAAACAAAAAATTACACTTTTCAAATTGAATCTTGTGTTCTAATGAACTAATATTTGAAGAGAACAAAATAACATATTTCTAGAATAAAGTTTCATAAATATCATGATAACAGTTTCATGGCTTTGTGATGCATGCATGACCGAGCAGTGGATACATAAACAGCATCAGGTTGCAGATGTAAATAACCAACTGCGGCCAATTAGCATGGCTAGGAAAAAATAAAATGATTTGAAACAGTGAATTAGTTGGTTTTCCAGGGAATTGTTAAGGCCCTAAGCACAACATGTGTAACATCTTGAGGATATTTTGTGCTTCAACATTTGCTAACATCACACCGCCCAATCGTCAACCAGCCCAGAAGGTTTATTTATATGAAAAGCACCGTAGCTACTGACAGCATGGGCTGAAAGGTGTTCAACCCACTAATAAAAATAAATTGCTGCCGGTCGACCGCGCCGTGGCTTGCTCGAGATATCCAACGATGGAGTCCACATGTGAACGCATAAGCTGCCAGTGGGTCTTTTGGAAGCAATTTACTACTTTCAAAAGTTATGGTTACGGAGATATAGGACAAAAATGGTCAAATGTCAAAGGTAACGAAAGGTTAAATCTGAAATATTGCCTCGATTTCGTTAAAAATGGGCTCAAATTATTCACTTTCTCAAAGACTGCACCAAGAACATTTTGTACCCTCTAACATAATTTTAAAAATTCTGAGATCAATAGAGGTCAATGGGGGACCTTGTTTTGTCATATCTCGATAAACAAAACCAAAGGTCAAACTACTTTTGTTGCAATCCCCGTGGAAAGGCTAACAATTTGAAACCATTTCAAAGAAATCGGTCCTAGTAAGGATTTAACCTTTTGGTGATTACTTGATATTTTTTGATGATTTTGTGTTATATCTCCGTAACCATTACCTGTAAGTAGTACAAACTATACCTTTTTTATCCATGTGGACAAGACGACCATCTTTTGGTTACCTTTTTACGGCAATCCAAGCATTTTTCATTTTGACCACCTGATATGAAATTTCCCCATCCTGGATTCCGACCACACACTTTCAGAGGGGGCACCCCGTAAATTTGTTCATTTTAAAGAGACAGAGGAGATTTCCAGAAAGAAGCGCCAATTTTTCTCGAACCTAGTTTTTACATATTTGGAATGCTTACCAGTGTATTAGATCACAACTGAGTGAAAAGCCGAATACGCCGTCTTTATGGAATAAAAGATGATGATTAGTAGTTTCGGCGTGCACGACAGGAAGTCAAAGCATGGTTTTCTATGGGGAAACGATTCTGCGATTAGCAGGCAAGTTCAAAACAAGGTGTCCGGTTTTCTTTTGACCTGTTTGTCCAAAGAACCTTCCGAACGTTCTTGGTAGGGGGTCTACAACCGATCAGTGAAAATTGAGAGAAATTCATATCCTAAAAAAATCTCCTCCTGTCACTTGAACCTTCATAGAAGATAAATCCACTGAAAATTTCTGTCAGTTTCAAAGTCGTTACATACTTCAATTTCAAATGGCTGCCAAAACAGATAATTCTAGAGTTAGCCCTATAATAGCAACTTTATGGATTTAAAGTATTTGCGAAATACCCTGGTATGTGCTATTGGATACACTAAACATATTTATGATGCTTTATAACTGCTCAGATGATATCAGGCAATATGGCAGCCAAAATCTTGGAAATCTTTAAAAAAAATACATGCTACAAATTTAGTAATATCAGCCGCAAATCAAAATAAATGTATCAAAGTCAAAATTAAAAATGTAATTTTGACGATAACCAACCAATACCAGAAAATAACTGCTAAGTAAGCGCCAAATATCAAATAAAGGCCAATATGGCGAGAAATGGTATATTTATCACTTTTTGGCCATATTAGGTTTCTATATGGATGTTGACTCATTTGAAGAAAAAAAAAATCATAATCTCTGTTGATGTGAGTTGGTTATTATCCAAGGTACTTTTCTAATTCTTTCATTGACACATATAATTTTGATATGTGGCTAATAATTGTAAATTTGTTACATGGTGTTTTTGAAGATGTTTTACATTTTTGGCTGCCATATTGGCTGACATCGTCAAAGCAGTTTAAAAGTATAGGAATTGTATTGTCTCCAATAACATATATTTCGTATATATTTTCAACCTATATGTTTAATAAGATCGGGATTTTTCTAAAGTTACCTGTTTTGGCAGCCATTTTGAATTTGATGTATGTGTCGACTTCATGAGTGTCAGAAATTGAATTATTTGGGTCCAGTAAGCCATTTCTTCAGATAAATATTTACTGATGTAGTGCTGATTCTATTATTATCATGAGCTATATGGCGTTTTCTTTTGACGTTATCTTGAATATCTCGGTACTGAAAGCCACGGCCCAGAGCTGGCAGCGATGCATTTTTTACGAAGTGAGTGGAAGACCCTTTCAGCCCTTGTTATAAGCAGCAGTTACGGCGCTTTTCGTGTGAACAAACCAATGGGCTCCCACCCTGCCAGCGAGTTCCACCGTACCCAAAGTGTTGCAGCTGTGTTGTGAAACCTTCGCCAGCAATTTCCCAATGCAAGATGCCCCCGTCGGCCTACTGTGTATACAATCGTTTATAAATTCTGGACGTCCTAGGACTGGAAGGTCAGCGAAAAATATTAAAGCTGTCCAAAATGCTCTTCAACAGTATAGAGCGTCAACTGAATGCCCCCAGAATTCGCTTTCGACGTAATGGGATTACCTCAAAGTACTTTCAATCGGATCACGCGCCTATTCTTGCAATGGCATCCGTATCAAACTTCTGGAAAAAGGCCATGCAAGACGCACAGAGTTTTGTGACTCGCTGATTGGAAGACCAACTCGCCTTCTGGAAGACCTGTGTATCGGCGATGAAAGTGCATTTTGCCCGAATGACTCAATCAGCACCCAATATCAGGCAGTATGCCCTATACGCTGTCAAAGGCCTCTTGACTTTGCCTTTCAGACGAGGGTCTCAAGATAAAAACTGGCAGGCTTTTGGCACAGATTTTGAAGGCACATTGTCAGTGTGTTGTCTTGGATTAGTATACCATTGTTATTGATCAGAAAACAATTGTCCAAATATTGTTTTCATGCCAATGAATCCCTTTAATACTTTCTGTGACAAGTTCAGTCAGATACGTACATCCTAGCAGGAATTGGTCCACCATATATCCGTCGTAGTGAGCATGCAAGAGCGTAGCTGCCAAGTGAAGCACCCAATGTCTTGACAGAGACCAGCTGCTAATCCAGAGAGCGTTTCTTAAGCAAAGTCCAACCCCTTAACACAGTCTCTAAGGAGCTTAAGAGAGTCGCCTTGTGGAAAGAAAGACTTGTTTGCTATCAACCAAGTAACATCTATTAGCTTCTATTGGTATCGAACCTGGTGAACATCTTAATCCATGCAAAAAAGTGTTTAGAAATGTGGTGCAAATTATGTTTAGGAATTAAACATGTCAAATCTCTAAACACTTGCCGTCAAAAGTCTAAACACCTAATGTCATATCCATAAACATGTTTATATTTTTAACATGTTTAGCTGTAAGGTGTTTAGATATTAACCCTTTCGTACCCGAATTAATTTTAGGATTTCATTTTTGAACTGTCTCCTAAAGACATGTCTAGATCTCTCAGCACAGCAATTCACATGCATTCTACATGCCAAAACGCCTTGCCTGAAGTTTGTAAAGCACATTATACCAAACTTCATCTTTTGGATTGTTCCACATTTGAGATACCAAAATAGTATCTGAATGTATTTTCAAGTATTTATTTATTTGCAAGAAACGCTCAGACGTTCTCTCGGTGTGAAAGGCTTAATAGGAAAACTGTTGATATACTTGGACAATGTTTCAGTTTATATTCACAACAAAATTGCTTTTCTTTCCATTTTAAGGGGAAAATCATAAAATTATTGGACATTACATAATTTCTTCAACAGTAATAAGAATCTGTTTTTGTGACCGTTTTCTAATTAATTAAAATCTTCGTGCCCATGCATTTTGGGCCCATTACGACATTTGTTTAAGTGCGGAGGGGCTGGCAGTGGCATTGGCCATGCACGCAGGAATCAATCACAACGTTTTTGGAGTTATGCATATGCTGGTATATGGCATAGTTTTGTGTCATATTTTATGCATATTAATAATTAATGTACAACGAGCTCGTTTGCATTAGGATCAATTAATTTCGTGTACTATAGCGTATGCAATTTTCATGGAGATCGCTGTATTGGAGGCTTGTTGCAGGAATAATTGCCATGAACTTTATGTTTACTTTTATTTGTGTGTTACCTCTTGCTACGTGTAGGTCCTATAGGTACTACCGTATACAAATTTTAACCGCATCAGTATTTGGCATTTATTTTTTAAAGGCTGATTCTGAAAAGGAATCTAACTTTAGACCAAGGTTAGTCCTACATGGGCGGACCTTTTTTTCCTTTCAAAATACTGTGAAAGTTAAATGTAACGGGTGAGAAAATTCCATGAGGAATTTTCTCACCTGTTACAGCACATTTTTAGAGTATGTCGGAAGGGAAAAAAGGTCCACTCATGTTGGACTAACCCTGGTTTGAACCCAGGTCTAAAGTTAGACTCCCTTTTAAATATCAGCCAAAATGTCTACATCTCCTGGGGGTCCTGCCTTCAACCTAATCAGCTAATGAACGCGCTACGTTTTTTTTTCATGCCAAAGAAGCACGACAGCAGGAATTAAAGACCATTTATATTTGTTTGTTTGTTTGTTGTTTTGCCTAATAGGACAATCATTACCCTTTCATTTACCCTCATGTCCCCCCAACAGGAGTATGTTCTTGCAGACCGGGATTATAAGACTGGTAAAGTTCTTTTCTGGTTTCTGTTTATGATTCTTACATCTACGCAGACAGTAGCGCATGCGTATGTCAGAAAACTTGTGGAGGCTATAATACACGTGGCCCTCGCTCAAACAAGTTAGACTTGTAGACCGGGGTTGGGGGTAAACCAAATACAAATTATACGAGGAGAATTAATTATGAATCTCATAAATCATACATATCGTCATAAATACGTCGTTGTTCATATACACATGGTACTTCTTATTTATTATATAGAGCGTCCGCAAATAAATTGTTTCTGTTATAGTAAGAGTAATGAAATTCGGTTGGTAAAGAAAACTGAAGCGAATGTCTATTCTATTTAATAATAACAATACAAAAATCAAAAATTAAAAACAAAATTCCTTAGGTAACTTCAGGCAATATCGGTCATTTAAAGTGTGTCAATTTGACGTTGTAAGAAAAGTAAGAAAAATAAAACTGCAGGTTTCCTGAATTACTCATTTTTTTGCGTATGGACTATTGATAATTCTTCGCCCGACCCGAAGGGTTAGTAATATGATATTGTTTTCCTCCCCAGTGTCTAAATTCCCTGTGCCATCGTCCATAGTTTTTCCTTTGATTCACGCATGTCAAATTGAGATAATTTTCGTGAAACTGTGCTTTCATAACCGAAAGACAGAATTTTCACGTTTTCCCCAATGATTGCCGTTGAATTAGGATCGGGGATCCCTGAATATAATTACAAAATACCTTCTTCTCTACGCATGAACGCGTTTTGGCATTACAGTTCACGGGTGTCTAGTTTACTAGGCAATTACCAAACAAATGTGCATAAATCTCACAATTAAAAATTGGGTCGCTCTCCAAAACGTGCTATTTATGTCAGAAGCTAAATTCATTTGACAGATTGTCCTTTTTTTAAGGACTCTCTGTGTTTACGATTGGACACCCAAATGTAGGCGTGCAAATTACTTATATATTTTTTTCGTAGCTTGGCATGACTACGATACAAATGATACGACTCAGGAACGGTTTGCAAAATGTCTTGTTTTAATTTAGTCGGGAGGGGTGTAGAGCTGTGTTCAAGACATGCCCCTATACCACTTCATATTTTTCCTACATATTTAGGTTACCTTATTAATTGTCACAAAATTTGACATTTCTTCAATTGCTCTAAAATGGATAGTCTAGGCCATTGACAGAACAGAGAGAATTTTGACACATGAAAAGAACATACCCAAAACAGATAGGGAACTTCATATGAGGGTAAAAACATACAGGTAATAATGGTAGGCCTAACTTTAAGTTTTCAAAGAACTTTAATCAACAAATGTGTTATATTACATGAATATTTTTGCTCGTACTCACTGCTATAAAACCACAAAGGTCCCTATACATGTCGACGTCAAATAGTGTGCAAGCATCTGGTTGGTAATACGTCCATTTTCGTCGTCGGTTTCTGCATTTAGCCAGTCGTCGTCCGAGTAGTTCGTTAAATTATAAAATCCTTTATGTTTACCTATAAGGAAGCTGATTGGTCTTGTAATCATTCGGGTGAGGGCTTGTGTATATAAAATGCCTGACAACCATGCAAAAATATCGATTTTGAAAATCTTGAGGGCGCACTTTATTTTTCAAATGCCTGGCCAGTGTCTAACTGTTTAACCAATTATTTTTTAAGTCTTGTACCTTTATTAATTTTTTTCTCATTATATTATCATAATTCACTCGCCATATCATCGCGGTACTACATATACAATTTCTTTTGATGTCTAACCATAATTCTGTTTCCGTAAATGTACAATTTGACGTATTGTCAACATTCTTTAGAAGTCCGCTCTTTTAATTGATGAAACCTATGGCATATCATTTGGCATTTCTAATAAAATTGTACTACTAGGTTCATTTCCTTTACATCGGTACATTAGTTCTTGTCCTTATTTAATGAAATACAACTCGTTTCCATAGTTACCGTGCAAGATCGTTTGCTTCGTAATTCTGAAACTAAATTCGATTTCTTTGATATTATACAGCCATTTTTTTATCAAAACAGAATAATGCAGGCACGTTTTGAGGCTTCGCTCCAGGAAAATTACACCATCTATAATGCTTTAGGGTTGTGCTACTTTTTTTCAATAAATCCGACAAAGTAACCAAAATAAAGGCGTACGTGTCTCTGAAATGAAAGGTCAGGTCTTGTAATCAATCCCTTGAGTCTATTTTTTTATTTGTGTTAGTCTTGAATAATAATAATAATATGATAATAATAATGCAACAAAATGTAGCAGTAGTAGCAGCAGTAGTAGCAGTAGCAGTAGTAACTGCTCCTATTGCTGCTACTGCTGCTATACTGCAACTATTACTGCTACTGCTACAACTGCTGCTGTTACTACTGCTATATACTAGCAGTAGTAACGAAGACTTGTCGTTAAAATTTGCTTTTGAGTTATCGACAATTTTGTCTAGAAACACTGTTTTTTATTTGTTAGTATATATTAGTAATGCTATTTTAAAATTATTATCAATTACAAAAGAAGCACTTGAATTTTCATTAATAATTGTGAAAATTAGAGGTCAAAAGCTTAATTACTTTTTGAGATATAAAATTTTAAAGCGTAAAAAAAAATTAAATATCGTAGCTTGAGGAAACAATAAAATACATAACAAATATCACCAGGAATTTCAAGTTGCGAGGTGACATTTTCGACCGTAACTTTTGAACGGAAGCTCCGATTGTTGTCAAACAAAAAGCAAAAGAAAGGTAATTTTTCCTTATTTTAAATTTTAAATCAATGTTCATTTTTAGCCCCTCCAACCCCATATTCCCCCTTAAAAGAGCGGTATTTATATAGTGCTAAGGTTATTTCTAAAACTTGATTGACAGGAAATGAAAACGTTATCCCAAGAAAGATATAGTCAAGTTGATCATTGAAAAGAACAGTCTTCGCAAATAACCCTTGAACCACCGACCTGTGAATAGACATATTTATATGGCACGCAGCGGACATAAAACGTCGAGTTTAACAAACCTAACCGTGTCGAGTTTGCAACGCTATGCCTGCGAGTTTGCAAGTTTGCAACGCTATGCCGGCGACTTTGCAAGTTTGCAACGCTATGCCGGCGAGTTTGCAAGTTTGCAACGCTATGCCGGCGAGTTTGCAAGTTTTAAATATTATATTTATTATTTTATTATATTTATATAAAGTTATCTTTTATTTATTATTTATTATTATTTTTATATGGAATAAAGTATCTTTGATTATTTCTTTATTTAGTTATTTTTATGTGATTTTCTTTATTCATTTATTTGTTTTTAATTAGTTTATATTATTTATATTTATTGATTTATATTTATAGAAAGTTATTCTTAGTTATTTATTTATATTTAGATAAAGTTATCTTATTTGTTCATTAATTTAGTTTATTTTATTATTTATCTTATTATTATATTTCTTATATTTATATTTATTTATTTATATACAGTCGGTGTATTTTTAAATACATGTGAATAAACAGTGCATCATAATGAAATTTAAAATATTAAGAAAAAATAAATAAAAGAAATAAATCAAAAGAATATATTTTTTTGTTATAATTTATAAAAAGTAACTAAATAAAAAATACAAATAATAATAAAGATGAATTTATATCAATATAAATAACTATAAAAATAAAAAATAAATAAAAAACCAAAAAAAAACTCGCCGTCATCAGCGTTACGAACATGCAAACTCTGGCCGTCTTTATTTAAAAACTCTCGCAGTCTCTATTTAAAACTATCGCAGTCACTCGCGTTACGAACATATGCAAACTCTCGCCCTCATCGCTTGCGAACTTGCAAAAAAACTGCTCGCCGTTAGTGTTGCCAAACTTGCAACTCGTCGTCATCGTGTAAGAACTTGCAAACTCTTTTCGCCGTCATCGCGTGACAAAAAACTTTGCAAACTCGCCGGCATAGTGTGTTGCAAACTTGCAAACTCGCCGGGCATAGCGGTGCAAACTCGACGCGGTTTGTCACACTCGAAATGTATGTCCGCTTCAAGCGATGCCATAGTTAGCGGACTCGTTCTTCAACACACTTTTACTTCAGAAAAGATGTAATTACGGCCAGTATTCTCAAACGATGTTTAGCTAAATGCACTGGTTAATCGGCAATTTAAACGCCCGCTACAATAAACGCAATTCTCAATGAGCCATGGTTACTTTACAACGCTGGTTTAAATTTAGCCAACATTGTTAACATGACCTAAATCGTTGTTAAACTTAGACCTGGTCCGGGGGTAGTTTAAGGCGTGTTAACTTCACGTTCATCAAGTGGCTGATATTTTCAGCTCTATGTGATACTCGTGGTTAGACCAGTTATCGCCTTATTTCTTTATCTTTGCTTGTCAATCCCTCGTCCATTTTTCTTCGTCCATTTTCCTTTGCTTCTATTTCATGCTCGTGTTTATATGTTATAGTATTGAATGATACCAAGTGCGGCACAACGACTTAAAACAGTGTTAATAGGCCGGGCTTTTTGTTCCATTATTCAACAAATATCTAAAGCATCTTGCGACCGGAAAACGCGACATTATTAAATTTACCCGTGGGAACTCAGGAGGCATTGTCTGGCATATAAATATGTCTCAAGCACCACACGTAATGACATAGGCGAAGATAAGTCACAGTTCGGTGGAGATATTTACGGCGTTTAAATACAGGGTTAGCAGAACGACTTGTTAAAATATTAACCTGCGGATTTTTTAAACAGTGCGTTTAGTTAACCACAGTTTAGGCCTAACCACCGTTTTATGTTAACCATCGTTCGCGAATACGCGACCGCCTTGTTTTAGAGGCCACAAAGAAATCTAAATTGTTTCGCGCCATAACCACACCGGTAAAATGGTTTCTTGGATAGTAGGCGCGTCTTTTGGGCCGGTTTTGTAGACGTGTCATGTAAGAGCCCAAAGTCACGTACGTATGCAAGGACACGTGCAGATGTCATCTCTCTCATGTAAGACACTCAAACAAAAGTCTATATTGTTTTGCAAGAATATCAGTTTTGTAAGAGGTGTCTTTTGTCACCAGTTTGGGGGCAACATGACTCGAAGAAGGACATATTTTCTGGTCTTAAATGTGTTCATTGCTTCATTTCTTGTTGTTTAAAGATATGATGTTGCAACGCCATATGATGTCTGAATTTCTACAAACGTCATTTAAACTTCACTGCTACTGTTAGAACACAATTAATCAAGTGTTTAAAATTTAACAAACAGGCCCCGTATTCCAAAAAAGGGGTTTAGCGCGATTTTAAGCTAAACGAGTTATATGGTGCGATAAAAACGTATAGCTAAGTAAACTTAATTTCAGAAAGGAGTTTAAAGTAAACGCAATTTTAACTCCGCCCAAAATGCATCGAAAGTTTTTAAATAGATGCTGCGCTAGTTTAAGAAGTGTTTTAGAGTGTGTTTCCGCCAAGTGCACGGCTCATTGCACTGTACAATTGACAACAGCAATGGTTCTTATCATTCTCGCCCAGTTGGTGCAGCACCTTAAACGCTACGAGAACGGCCATAGTAAACTTTGTGCTGCTCAACCATCAAAGAAAATCAAGGGCCTTTATTACAATCAAGTTAGCGTCTTTAAATAATGACGACGTTATCGGTTTTAAAGCCTATGTTTAAGTAAGCAATGTTAAAAATATTTAAACGCGTTTTGCTTTAAACGAATTTTAAATTACGGCCATGTTAAGAAAATACGTTTAGCTAAACAACTTTTGGAATACGGGTCACATGTTTACCCTGGATCAATCGCTTCAACTTTGTTTAAATAAAGCAAATTGTTAAAAAGTTAAAAAACTTGTTTTTAAAAAATACACAAACTTGTTTAAAAGTTTCAGCATCAGTTGTTTAAATTTTTTAAACAAGTTGTTTAATTTACTTTTAAACAAAGGTGAGTGAATGATCCAGGATAATGAACAGGAGAAACAACAGTGGTTAAAGATGTGAGTTGTTTAAAAAATTTTTTATTTTTTGAAAATTATACAACTATTGTTTAAGAAAAAGTTTTATAACAACTACCTAAGCAATGTGTTTACAACTTACAAAACAACGTGTTCAAAACTTAAACAACAGCACTTTAAACAACCCTCTTTTAAACAGCCAAAATTTTAACAGTGTTCTAACAGTGTAAATGGGGTAAAGGAGCATCCATATTTCCGCAACGTTTGCCAAATGACAAAAAAGGCTGCAGAAATGTTGTCCGATTTTCAGATGGGTTTGTGCAAACAAAAAAAAAAACGTTCGGTGTGGACTTCTTGTTTACATTAATGTATGTTGCTTAACGGTGTTATATACAAACACTATTGGAGTTATATCAATCCAATTTAATGCTGGTTCATTTTATCAACAGACGCTCCAGGAATCAGTCTATAGGTAAACACCACTAACTCACTTATACCACAAGTGTCTATGGGAAAAATGGCAACGTTGAGCGTGTTTCTTTCACATGTTCAAACTCTCATGATAAATTCCAAACAATCATCACACCAAAGTACAAGCTAACTCACCAATACCAAATTTTAAAACATCTGGGGCGTATTCCAAACAGGATATGTTAAAATAAACGGTGGTGCGTTAGGACCTAAACATGTGGTTAGCTAAAACGCCATGTTAAAAACCGCAGGTTAGAATATTTTAACAAGTTGTTTAGCTAACCACGATAATTAAACGCCGTAAATATCATTCACCGAACTTGGACTTATCTTGCGCCTAGTCATCATTAAATTGATGTGCGTGAACAATATTATATGTCAGACATTGATGCCTGCCGTATGTTTTAAATCAAGCAAGGAAGCCCACGGGTTATTAAAGAATGGTCTGCTTTACGCAAGGAGCTTAGAATGTGGTTGAATGATGGGGGACAAAACCCGGGCCCATATCTTCTATTTAAAACCTGTTTATGTCGTTTGCTGCACTTGCAATCATTCAATACTATAACGACGAGCATGAAAATAGAACAAAATAACATGGACGCGCAGAATAAACTGAGGATCGAAACGGCAAGATAGAGAAAAAAAGAGTGTAACTGGTCTAACCACGATTACGACATAGAGAATGAAAATTATCGGCATTGATGAAAACGCTGGAAGTTAAAAACACGCCTTATTAAACTACCCCCGGACCAGGTCTAAGTTTAAAAACGTTGTAGGCATGTCTTAACGAGTTGGGCTAAAATTTACAATAGCGTTATAAAGTGAACCATGGTGTGAGAATTGCTGTTATTTAGCGGGGTTTAAGTGCGATTTTTAACCAGTGATTTAGCGTTGTTAAACATCGTTTGAGATACGGGCCATGATGACCAGAAAATATTTTAGTTATGGAATCACCGAAACTCGCCGATGTCAGGACTTGGCAACCCAGATTTCTATAGTCGCCAAAGATAGTAATTATCCCCCAAATCGATGTGAAAATTGATGACGCGGAGAAATGCCTCAAATTCAGTTCACTGTCCAAAGCCACTTCGTTGAGAAAAAAATACCCGTCTACCATGTCAATCATGAAATTTCACAACTTTCTTAATACTAACTAGTGCATTTTCAGAAATTTTAAAGCACTCCGCGACCTGAGATGTTATGTTAAATATTGGGTGTAAGGATTTTCATCATTTACCAGATGTCAATATAGTGTATAACCTAACGTAAATTAGGCCTAAAATGTGGATAAGTGTTCCATAATTAAACTCAAAGATCATAAACAAAAAGTCACATCTACTAAAGAATAAGAAAATTTGGAATTTGTGATTTAATGGACCATAGAAAGTAATTTTGCATGGAAAACGTTTTTAAAAGTTAATTATTGACCAAAGTATATCTCGATCTGTATCAAGCCGGATGTATTTATGAAACAGTCAATGACTGCCCAACTGTAACGTTTTGATCTATAAGACCTCGTGAAAATCAAATGTTGGCACTATTGATTGAAATTGTCTGATTGTAAATCCTCAATAGTGGATTGACCATTTCCCCGATAATTCACTGTATGGTAACTCAAAATAAACAACTAAAATTGAAATGAACTGCTTTAATTTTCAAAGGTTTTTTGTTTGTGTGTTTATGCGGGCAAACTTTCATGTAGCTACAGAGTGAGTAAAAAAAAAAAAAATTGGACCATGAGTGTGTTCCCATTTTTGAAAAGGTTTTAGAACAATAATATCCAACCATATGGGAGTCATCTGAAAAGCTGATTTCATCATCTTTAATTTGCTGCAAAGATCATTCGCATCGGTTAGATATAGACCGAGCTACAGTCCTTTGAATCAAGTAGTCGGTTTTGCGCTCTGTCCACGGATTCACATTAAAAATGAATGGCGTTCAGCGAAGGAAATCAGTGTCCAGAAGAAAATTGGGCTATTTATTGGCTGAAGAACAAATGTGACGCTATTTAATCCCGCAAAATTCAGTCACAATTTACCATAGATGCCTTCTTACCATTTCTACGTCCTCATCACTAATAACAATCATTTGCAAAATAAAGTAACTTCATACATGTATCAGATTCTGAAGTAGTTGAATGAATCATACCATATGAAGAAATGGACATCGGTGAGGTTTAGAGTATTGTCTCTATTTTTGTAGACCAAAATATGCCACATCATAAGAAAGTTTTAGCAATAAAACTTAACCATATCACCACTGATTTTTACACCTTTAAAATACCACTTTATTTGATAGACATACCCTTATCATCATTTTGAGTCATTTGCTTAGGAGGCGGCAGTGCATTCAAATGGGAATCCGTGGATAGGGGGAAAAGCCGACCCTTTGATTCAAACGACTGTAGCTCGGTCTATACCAAACCAAAGCTTTCAGATGATATCACATATGTTAGATATATGTTACAAAAAAATTCAAAATGGCGGACACAATCAGGGTCAAGTTTTTTTTTTTTACTCACCCTGTATTCAGGATTCTATTATATTAAAACCTCCCACAATCAGTATATAGTTTGGTTCGAATAGACAGCCGAGCCAGCCTAGAGCATATTGATCAAATTAACGAGGTACCAATATCTGAACACGGGAAGATGTCATCACATTGTAGATATACGTTATATGAGTGTGATAATCCCACACAGAAGAACCGTATATTCTGCCGGGGTCTCATCCGTGCAGTGCTTCGTTTCCAAGATTTTTGGACAAATAGGCTAAAGGTCCTTTGTTTGTTTTACTAAAAGTTAAGTTTAGAAAAAGATAGGAATAATTATACAGAGATTCCAAATAGTATAAATTGCTTTTTTGCAACAACTTGGCATCTGCTTGTGGTAATAATATCTTCAACAGGTCATAGTGCAATAGCTTGCCTTGGATTACATGTGTGCTGCCATTGTATTAGAATAACTCAATTTATAGGCCCCTATTTCCTTGAGTCAGTGGCTCTTAAAATGGTTCTTCAGGCGACTGTCGCCTGAAGAAAGAACCATTTCAAGAGTCACTGACCAAAGACTTGGCATAATAGTACGTTTGATGGGAATTTGTGACAAATGGCAGCTATTGCACTTATGACCTTGTTGCACTCACATGACGATATAGGAGGCCATAAATGGCCACTCTCGATGTAAGATGCAAAATAATATAGTCCAATCATTTATAATTTGGCCCAAAAATGCAATAGAAACAATCACTTGGAAAGGGAACCGTTTATACAGTGGTAAAACTTGCAACTGTTCAAATTGATTTAAAAGATCCGCCAATTTATCGAGTCTCCTACGTTTTAAAAAAATGTGTATAGTGCCGTATCTATGACTATAGTTTTAGTATAAACAATAGACAAATAACAGTTCCAACAGTTCAAATGTTATCTAGGGTAAAATTTTGATTCGGAATAATTGGAGATAAACCTGTTCTCTTCTTGCACCCAAATAGGATTGAATTAATAAATAGCAGAAAAAACAAAACAATTTGCCAGACAACGATTTTATTGATTCTGATTTTATTTTTATTGCTTAATGCCGAAGCCTGCGAATGACTCCTGACTTTATTTGTTACTTCAGTGATCGATAGCTCAAATAATATGATTGCCGTTTATGTTATTCAAATACTAAAATCAGATTGAAATAAAATGATCGAATTATGCATTGCTGAGGCTACGTTCGCATGCGATATACGACAAGAAAAACACGAATTGTTTATTGCTTTGATGCTTCATGAAACTAAAGTCATGAGGCAACTTAAGTGTGGGAGAGGGAAATCGAATTATGGGACGCGTGCACTCCTGAGGGTAAAGCTATAACATTGTAACAACTGCAACTTCCTATAAGGCCAAATATTGATGCACAACTCTCATCAATTCTCTAGTTATACTGTCGGGGAATTCAAAAGAGCTAGGGTATAAACCGCGAGATGAATCTATGTGAAACCTCCAAATTCTACTTTCAAGGCTACGGATATCGTTTTTTTACTCAGGCTGAAGTATGTTGCGATCATGCTGACGTATAGACATAATCTATCTTCTGGGTCATGCTGTGTAGTAAAAGTACAGATGACATTTTAAAAGGCTTTTCAACATTGCAGTGGAGGTAAGTATGGCACCCTAGAGCGGACATAAAACGACGAGTTTGTAAAAATCACGGCGAGTTTGTAAAAACCAGGCGAGTTTGCGAAGCCACGGCCGAGTTTGTAAAAAGCACGGCAGTTTGTAAAAAGACGACGATATTAATAAAAGATAAATACACACACTCCAATTTTAAAAATATAAGGTGTCCCAGAATTATTAGTACCCATTGATAGCCAAAAGTTTAAACTGACATGAGGAGATTTTCTGAGGGTACAGAATTTTCTCTAAAAATGTTACGTGATTAATTTAGAATACCTGCTGGGAAAACGCCGTTCGATGGTTTTTGACAACAAGTACAATTTCAGGTGTGATTTAATGCATTCGTAAGCATTGTAAGTATGCAAGAAAAATGTTTCGAAAAACTTGGCTGCGCATTTGTTTCAGTTTCAGTTTAGTTATAACCATCTAAATAGCATATGAAAACAATATCAAAATGGGTGGAAGGCCAAAAGAGCAAAGCTCGAAAAGGGGCCACCCCATAGGGTGTGCAAAAAACGAGCTACAACGTGTACAAAACAAGACAAAAACAAAGCTTGGTTGCAAACAAGAACAAACAAGCAAGGAGGACAGACGCATGTTGGCAATAAAGTTGATAAGATATGATATGAATATATGAGGGGAAAGCAATAAACAGACTCAGGGGTCTGGTAACCTCAATTATAAAGTAACACGCGAGAAAAACAATTTCGAATAATAACTTGAACAAAATAATGAGCAATAATAAACAATAAGCAATAATAATAATAGTAAATAATAATAATTAGTAATAATAATAAGATTTAAGACACAAACTAATTAAGGATGATAATTATTCGCATGTCGTTATGCATTAACATCACCGTTTACAATAATGAAAAATGCCCTCATGTCTCTTTAAGCCGACAAACCTCATGTCATGAGTTTATGGTGATTGAAAAAATCAAGGAAACAAAAGGGGGGTGGGTTACTAATAATTCCGGGACACCATTGAATGCGGCCAAAAAATACGCACCAAATTCCAAATACTGTCCCCTACGAAATCTCCCTGTTTTTGATTTCGGGTTCTGGTGTTTGTTTGTTTGTTTGTTTGTTTTGGTTTTGCTCTCCTGACTATGACTGCGGCATTCGATTTTTAAATGATGGCGGAACAGAAAACACCGGCAGTTCTGATATAAAATTGAAACAATTCCGCCTCGCCATTGCTGAATTGCCTTCCTGCATGGAAATAAAAATGAAGCACTCTCAAAGCCCTTTAAAATTATGCACAATTCAATAAAAAAACTATTAAGTTACCAGGCCACTAGTCTCATCAGTGTATTTCGGGAGCAGCCGTTCATAACGCATGCGTACTTATACCAGTTTCTTTTTCCAAACGATCACTATACCATAACAAGCTAGCCCTGGGTTTGTAAAAATAAACCGTATGGAATTAAGGGTCGTGAATGCCTAGGGACACTGATGACCGTATCATGCAAAATCAGAGCTACTATAGAAGAGGATAGCGTATATACATCGGCCTTCACCTGATAAAAAACCCTCCCTGAACCCTTTTTTTTGTCCTCACGTTCTTTTGGATCATTTTAACGGTTGAGATGGAGATAAACTAACGGTACAGCCTTAAACACATTGGCTGATAGGATCATCCCCTTTATGTTTTCTCCAGTCTGGGTCGCGTGTATCCCGCGAAATCTGCAACCGGAGTGTTTTGGTAAGTTGGTTATTTTGGTTTGCTGGTATTTTAGTATTTTGTTGCAAGAGCATTTGAATTTTAGTGCAGGTAATGAACTGGCACGACGGTGCAGCGCGGTTTAAAGGTGGGCGACCCGAGTCAAGGGTTCAAATTTACATTATATTATAATGTTTCTCCCTCACATGGAAGCATATCATCACAAACATCTGATTACAAAATTTTGCGTTAAAATGTTCGAGCCTTTGGATAGGAGAAAAAATATGTGTACTGAATTTGCCCATAGGACAGGGTGTATCAGAATGTGGTCATCCACATTTAGAGATGTTTTGTTTTTTCATAAATCGAAAGGAAACATTTCCGGGGCCTAAAATTTTCACGAGGGTTCACGGGAAAAGAACAGGAAAATATGAACTTTCTTCTGATACAAATTAAATTAATTTTTTTATGGAAGTGGAAGGACGAGGTTTTCGATTGGGCACCCAACTTAATTTGAAAATTGCTTTTATAGTTAATCAAACCCTTACTAACAGCTAATGGTAATTACCGGAAAAAAAATAATTGCACTTGTTGAACATTGTCAATTTGAATCTATTAAGATTGAAAACAAGATATATGAATATGAAATGAAAAATAATAAAATGCTGAAAGTGTGGTGGTTGTTACTAGTAAACTTATGGAAGATTTTTAAATGTAGGCGTCGCGCAAATAAATTAAAAAACAATAATTATTGGTAAAATTGATTAGATATGAAACCCAAATTTAATATGAAAGCATTATTGGACATAACGTGTATACCGGCATGTACGTCAGTGTATTGAGAGTTTGCTGCGGCGTTAAGCTGTTGAGTCTGTTAGCGTCATTTATATTTTAGGGTCACCAAGCAAGGTCTAGTTCACGCACATAAAGAATGAGTCAGTGCAATACAACAAAATGTATTTTAATAGTTTACAAGAAAAGATTCTATTTATTTAACAAATACACAAATCGCAGCAGGTTACGTCTAAGTCAACGGCCAGGCGATGGTAATTTTTATGTAATTTTATCTAAAAAGTGTTTAACAGACCAATAAAATACTCATACGTTAGAGGTATTTTAAAACTTGACTGCATCGTACTGGGATAAAAAGCTTAGCTATTTTTGATCCCAATCTCGTAATGCTATATTAACATGCGATGGACGTGTCTTAAATATAAATGTTATAGAAATCATTCGTGAGCCTCTGGCTTGAGTTGTTTTAAAGATGTAGCGGTTAACAGTACACAAAACAGGAATTGATAGCAAAACGTTGACAAACAACGTAACCAGACATTAATTTGAAATAAGGCAAATGACTGGAGTCTACTCTTAGAAATAAAGGTTCAGCATAGACCCCCCTTTTGTCCTGTATTTTTCACCCTAAGCACTGCTAAAGTTCTATTTAAGAAACTTAAAAGTTATATGAAGGACCTTATAGAACTCCAGAAGAAGGTTCTTTTATAGAACCAAAAAAAGTAATGTTTCAATACATAAGGAAAACGAGCATTTATAACTGAAACATTTTTAAAAAAAACCTAAAATGTTATTTTAAAAGCCCCTTCAGAGGTTCTTGGTGAGAAGAGAAAGAAATGATTTGTATTGGCACGAAAATATTTTATAAAGGGTTGCACTGCATTTCCACATTGCTTAAACTTTTCAAAAATATTGTGACACACATACAAAAAGAACATTCTAGGCCTATTTAAATTTGAAGGTTCTTCATAGAACTTGTTAAGGTTCTTTATAGAACCTAGCGTGCGTAGGGTTGAAATAAATCAAGACACCCAAAAAAGGGTTATATTGTTGAACTTTATTTCTAAGAGTGCTATATACGAGGGTCAGGAGGGGGCTGACATTAGGGAACAATATGACTTCTCCAGCCTTTAAGGACCAAAATAAATTCCCTGCCGCGAGATACTATAGTTCAGACATTCCCTTGAAAGTTGCAATTCAGAAGCTACCAACCCAATATTTACTCCGCTTTTGAAAGGGGGGCCCCCCCCTCCATATTAATACAGTCGCGTTGATAATCTACAGTTCTTCAGTTAAAAAGGTGCTCCTGCTAATCAATGAGCTGAATGAGCACAAATTAATTAAAATGCCTATAGAAGCCATTTTTCAAGTGTCCATGCATTGTTGAGAAGAAAGAGAGTATCAGAAAGGTGTATCTCACCTTTAGATTACTAACAATAGCAATCCTTTTACTCTTATACGGCTTATGATTATCATCACTTTGACAATTGCCATTTACCATTCAGGAAAGCCAACGGACGCATATAACAGTTGCAAATTTTGTCAATTTTAAGGGTTCGAACTTACATGTGAGGGCATGAGCACTCGTAGTACCAAAGAACGATATTTTTCAGCGGTTTCATTTATTTTAATTAATAATAACACAGAGAAGACCAATTATTTCCCACAGAAATAAAAGATAAGTACCTCTTAAAATGTGATTTTTATAATTTAAATTTTTCAATCGGCTTTCTCCGTGTCGATTATAAAGCAAAATTTTAGTCATGATCAAGCTATCAAATTCCAGCAGAGTTTTGCAAGTACATTTTCACACTTCAATGGGATATTTATTTCTTCGTATGCTTTGTCGACGGTGTGTTGTCCTCATTTGGCTAAAACGTCAGCCAGAATGTGACGGTGTGGATGGACAAATCAATCAACGAAAGAAAGAGCGTCTCTTAAAACCAACCAAATTTCAGAGGAATTACAGTTTTTTACCACCAAGAGTGTTTGTGACAAAATCACTATTATACAAAAGTTAATGGCAGTACCGACAGCAACCCAAGAAGGATTTTTTCATGGAATGCACCGGCGCGGGAATCGTGTAAACTGCATGATACAATGGTTAACTTTTCTCGTGTCCAAAACACTGTGGTTCTAAATATGATCAGCCAAGAGATGAGTACATCGTCTGGCTACTCACTGCATTACGCAAGGTCCTGTTTGGGGCATTGCCAAGAGATGTTCCATTGTCTGGGGGGCTGTTCCACAACCACGGGTAGTGTCCTGATATGCTTACAGGTAGCTTCCGCTTCTGCAAGGAAACTTAGACCGGCCAGTTATGCGTTCTCAATCTGTTGAGGCATCGCCATTCAGCCCATGAGGGGCAGCTCAGATGGAAGAAGATGCTCACACAGGTTCAATACCCAATCGACAACCATGCTGAACTCTCGTATACTCCTTAGAGACTGATTCAAGGAGTTGGACTTTGCTCTTTACGAACTCTCTCGGATTTAAATGCGGTGGCAGGTCTCTGTCCGGCCATGGGTGCTTCTCATTAGATTTTATTTGGCACTTACGATCTTGGCATGTGCTGTACACTACGACGGATTGTCTGGTGGAGCAATTCCTGATAGGATGTATACATAGAAAATATTTTCAAGAAGGGGTCATTTTTGACCCCGTTTGAGTCAATATGCACCGACTACAAATGGGGTTAAAATTGTGGACTTTTTGTGGTCAAAAACGTGTGAACATTACCCTTTTTGTGGTCATAGTTTGACCCCTATTTTAGTCGGTGCATAGTTGACTTGGCATTTTAGTGATACCGGTTCTCCGTTGGTGTGGACGAAGACATTGATAAGGCCGGCGCGGCAGGAGGCATGTTAATCTGAATTCAAGCTTCTTGGCTGGGTTGATCTTTCCCATACCAGGGCAAGCATACTCTGCAAATGAACATGCCGTGTCAATCGACGCTGGAACTGGAACGTCGAAAAGCGCGAGAGGGTTAGAAATTTACCACACTATTATGTCGAAAATGCCAAAATCGATGTGCCCGGTCGTTCTTAAAACGTCGAATTCAATTTGCATTTTCGACGTAAATTTATAAAAAAAACAAAACCGTCGACCGGTTTTCGACGTGCAACGTCGTTTCGAACGTCGACTATACAACGACTATGCCCGATGGGGATAGGCGGAGAAAGAGTAGCACAGGGGAAGTGCAGTCGTTCTTAGGGTCTAGGCGAGCACCCCAATCTTGTGCCAGTGAGTTCGTTCCCCCCAAGAGTTTGTTAGTGTTTGAACATACTTTACTCTTCGTTTCTTGAGTGGGTCTTATAAGAGAGAGTGACGGTCCAATGGTAAATCTATAGTTATGATGTAGTCAAGTGCTCCAGGGTTTGTTCCAGACCAGGTTAACTTAAGCTGACGTTGGGCTTCACGGTCCATTGCGTAGATGGAAGCACCACAACTGTGTCTTGGAGGATGGGATATCTGAAAGTTTTCCGACATTTTTTTTTTTTTACAATTATTCCATCATTGAAGTTACATTGGTCCTGCAGGTGGAATCATCTCGAGTTGTATAGTTGATGGGGGTGGATGGTGGGGGGAGGATTGATCAGACTGATGGCCCATGGCCAAAGTTCTCCGCTTCACAATGTTGTGAATCATAACGTAGGTTTCAGAAAGGCCAAGAAAAAAAAAAAGCAGGAAATAGTGTCTCAGGCTTCCCATTTGCATAGGTGAAAAAAATCACATACCGCGTTATCGTGTTAAAGGTTCTCAGAGATTTGGACATTTAAACTGATCAACGAAAAAAAAGTGGTGTGAAATATGCAATAAAAATAAATTTCCGCGTAGCTTTTTGGACTAAATAAAACAGCATAGCAATTAGGGTTTTGACTAAGCGAACTTAGGCAAAACTTTTTTGTATTTTTCTTTTTCATCTTGTCCCCTATTTTCCCATCCCGAGTGTTGTCGCCTTCATATAGCCTCATCTCTATGAGAATGTCACCTGCTCTCCTTGGAACCCGATGAGGTATCGCATTAGTTTGATTCGGCATATGGATTCGCTTTTTGGGTTGTAAGTTCAATTTACCCCTGTCCATTGGCCTGTGTACCATTTCTTCAAAGCGTTCATGGTCTGAATAATGCCATCATAAATTGAATACAACCGAACCGTCACAAATATTGAAAGTATGTAAATATGACACTGCAGCGCATTGATATCTGAAAGTATAATTTGCATATTATAAAAACACAACCCAAATGATATAGGTGATTGAAATCGCCTGCGTTTAAGTGCCTCTTTCGTAAGCTTTTTTGAATTATCTTAATTGCTGTATATATAATTTCTTCGTCCCGCAAAAATGCAGGCAAGTCTAGAAAAGAAAGGATGAAGAGAAAATCTCAACGGTGTGATTTAACCATGCATCCCACAACCCACGGGAATCGTAGTGTGTATACTCTAATTTACCACGATGTTGTGTTAGAAGGGAATATGTCGACAAATTGGTAACATTTCACCAATATTTGTGTCAAAAGTAACATTATCACCAATGTTGTGTATTTGATCACAAATGGTAATATTCACCCATTATTTGTAGTTGTCAAAAGTACACAATATTGTGTATTTTGGTTGACACATTGGTAACATTTCAAACAATTATACTGTCAAAAGTATACACAATATTGTGTATTTTGGTCGACAAATGGATAACATTTCACCCAATTATTCGTGTCAAGAGTACACCAATGTTAATTGGTTCGAAAAATTGGTATTGGTAACATTTCACCAATTGTTTGTGTCCCAACAAGTACACAAGGTTGTATATTTTGATTCGACAAAAATTAGGAACATTTTACCAATTATTGTGTCAAAAAGTCATAATATTGGGATTTTACAAAAAATCTGTTGTGTAAAATGCTTACCCAATTGGTCGACCGTGGGTCCCTCTGACAAAACAACGTGTGGTAATTATTTTTAGTGATAAAGTCTGTACATCACTGTAGGACATGTGTAAGTTGCCAAACAACGACTTTTGAAAGCAGCGTCGTACCATTTTTCATGAAAAACTGGTATATGGGTAAAGGTGGAAAAAGGCTATTAAGTACCTTATTTGCACTATTTATTGTAATTTGCTAGCGAGACAAAAACTGTCCGTCGCGTATATATTTCTCGAAATACGGCGAGCGCGTTAGCCGATAACCGCGAAATTCTAGTTTTAAATTTATAATTTGAGAAAGGAAAAAACAAAATTGTCACAGTCGAGTGAAATGCTAATAATTGCGTGCCTACTTTGGCATAGCCAACGGATTTGATAAAATATGAGATGTTAGATTGCATATAGATTAAAGCATAATGTCCGCGAATCATGAAAATTGGTTCAATTCTTGTGACCTTTTCAGAGTTTAATTTCACAAATGATACGCTTGTATTTTTTTAGTTGTGCACGAGTATAGAGAAACGTTGACAAAAATATACACTGTAAATATGTATATACATAGGCTACCATATTTGTTGATAGAATGGATGTCCGCATAATGCTGTGGTAAAATTTACAATATATATTACTGTAATTTTAGTTAGTACTAAATCGTCATAATTGACAATTACATGCATGAATTGACATTTTTTTTAAATTTGAAAAAGAGCGACAGTCGTATAGGCTGGAAATTTAAAAATAACACGACAGTAGTATTTTGATTGATGTCTTCCCAAATTACCGCCAAACAGTGTAATTTTTTAGCCTTTTACAGTATATTTCTGTAAAATTTTACGGTCATTTTTAAGGTTGTAGGAAAACACAGCAATTCTAGTTTAAAATGGCATGGGTTAATGTGTAGATTCCCCCAGAGGCAAAAATGTTCAGGTGAGCTTAATATCATTGAAAGAACTGCAAATGCTTTTCTCTTTTGTTTTGTTATTCACAGTGAATTTGTTTTTTTTTTCGTTTTAATGTGTCAGATCAATTAATTTATATAATTCTAAAAAAATTATTTAAAAGTCGGGACAAATATTCTCACTATTGACAACAAAGTGTTAAACGCTTGGACTTTGAAAAAAGAGGAAAAATCATAAAAATCTCCAAATTTTTACAACGCGGTTGTTACCCCATGCGAGGTCAAGATAGTTAACTGGAGTCATGATTTCCTGAGGGCACGTAAAAAGGTTACAATTTTCTACTCAGATGCTTCCAGGTCTTCCTTTCAGTCTTGCCAATTTATTAGGGTTATACATTATTTATAATAAGCAATGCGGCTGTCAAGAAACGAGTGGCGGGAAAGTAACAAAAGTAATAGGCATGGAGCTCTTTTAAATATGTTGCCAATCACCTTTCGCATACGGTGGTAAAAGGGTCATTAGCTAATGAGTTTTATAGCTACTATTGTCAAGATCCCTTTCCGTGGTTTTTTTTCTTTAGTCTTCTGTCATCCAAACAGCGAAGCTTGCACGGACGGTCAAACTATCTATGGGTGGGCCGAGTGGCGTCAAATGGTACACTAATGATTAACAGCTTAAGTTAGTGCAAAATGAAAAAAGGGTTGTGAACGAAATGGTTTTATACTACGTTATACGTTTGGTCGACACTACCTTTTGAAGTTCACAACTTTGTCCAAGAGCTTTTACCTTCGTTCTAAGCCCACCTTTTGGTTTTCGAAACTGAGTCACATGCTTTTACACTGCCATACGCAATTTTTGTGCGTTTTTCTACAATGACTTCATTTTTAAACGACCTCATATGCTTTTCTATATACGGCATTTTGCACACGACCTTTGATTTTTTAAATACTACCTTTTATTTTTTTAACTACCGTATAAGCATTTATTACACTACCAGCACGCATTTCATTGCGACTACCATCTACCTATACATCTCTTTTGCAATTTTTGCACTATCTTAAGCATTTAAGCATTAATTGTACCCTGTGACCACTCGGCCGCCCATGATTATTCTTTACACCAATATAGGCTAAGCATAATTCTCAATTTTCTATAGCGAAGTAAAATCATTTAAAGCACTATATAACATCCGCGAAAAATTTGTTTGATTTAATATAAAACTCTTGTCAAAAACTTTACGCTGCAAAAAAGTGTTTAGAAAAACGTGATTTGCAAAGAAGTGTTTAGCTATTAAACATGTCAAATTTCTAAACACTTGGTTATCCAATGCACAAATACTTGGTGTCAAATACTGACCATGTGTAGATTTTACCATATTTACTATATGAAGGTGTTTATACTATTATTAAACATGTTTCAAAAAATATTAAAACGTGATACACCAATAGGTGTTCAACTTCCAATTCACTGTTTTTGCAGTGTATACAGAGATCGGATAAGGGGGTAACGTTTTTCTTTAATTTTTGTTTATTTGATTTTTTTCTTGTTTTTAAATATTGTGCATTGAAGGTCAACTTTCTTATATTATCCGTCATGTCACAATCCAACCTGGAGGTGACTCACCCCGAAATACTAGTAATTAATTACTATCAAGAGTTGACAGCCGAGGAGACACTCTCCTAAAAGTAGAATAGGATGTAAACACGGGGACTTCGAACAGGCGATTAGTGAAATGAAAAAATGCCATAAATTGGTTGAGAGCAAATTGTTTGTTTATGCAATTTGTAAATTTGTGAGTAATTTGAAAAAAAAAAAAATCACAAATAAGGTCTTTGTATAAGGCGAAGCTATCGAAATGAAAATAATAAGGTGTCCAATTATATACACATGTAGAAGTAACCTGGTGACGTGTGGATCAGGATGCTGCGAGTTCGTTAATGCTGCTCGAAAATTTCTCTCAAACTTTTTCCGTAAATCTCTTTAAAATTAAAAAAAAAAATAAATGTCGGGGCTAGTAATGTTTTTACTTTAAATTCACATGACATTAAACTATATTAGCGACAAAATTCTACCTAACCGACATCTATCATGCATTTGACCGTCCGTTTTCTTATTTCTTCTCAAGATATCAGGCTACAAAATGGACGTGCCCTTCTGAGGGTCGAGTCGAAATCTACATAAAATGGACAATGGGGAACAGTGTGTGCCAGGCCAAATAGTGGGATCTCCAACGCGCCAGTTTTTTCTGTCGTCTGCTGGAATATAAGGGCGTGTGCTGCCTCGTTTTACGAGACCCATATTTGGACAGGGGGGTGGTCTGTTATGGATGACCAATAAAATGCAAGGATTTTACTACGGCGTCGTTCGATCATTGTGATAAGGTTTATTTTTCCAACGATTGTACCAATCCTGTGCTGCATTGATGTCCGTTGACGTCCTATGATTACGACGGTTTGTATAATATCCCGTATTTTCTATACCTATGTCGCCCATTAGTTAAATTGCAGCATCTGATTGTCAGTTTACTGGACCATTCATTCTGCCATAATGGGTCGCCAATGCATATTCTTATTAAATGAAGCTGTTGTAGGTAATAGAATAGAAAAAAGGGTTGCAGTGCATATTTATGGGCTCATAATTGTAATCCTCGGCCAGAAAAAGTCCAAATAATGAGGTTCGGCTGCGCCTCGCCCATTATTTCGTTTTCTGCACCGTCGGACAACATTATTCGCCATATAAATGGACACTGCCAACCCTTTATGTCTTAATTTAATACTATAGCAAGACAATGTTAAACCAGTTTTGAGGATTATCGGCGGAATGTTCATTTTTAAGTATGAAACTTTGGGTAGAAGCGCTTTCGGCTTTTTTTTTATATCCATGCATCAACCTATTAGGCCAAAAAATAATTGTTGATTGGCGTAACATAGGAAAAAAAAATAGGGAGGTAGGTCGGATTTTTTTTTTTTTTTTAGTTTCACATGACCAGGAACACAAAATATATGACACGCATTACAAAAACATAAATGGCACATCTTCACTGTTTCTGTAACACACTTTGCATTGTCATTTGGAGGCCATCATTTTTTCGCGGTTGGGGGCATCATATCGCGATATTAAATGCAAATATTTGTTTTACGTGTTGTTTAAACTTTTTTTTTGGCACACACACAAAATAAAAATAGTTAGGTCGGCGGTATTTTAAAAATAGGGTCGGTCGGGTTTTACCCCAATCAAACAAATTTTTTTCAGGGCCTATCATATTTACTTTTCAACCTGTACCACACCCCTTAAGTTTAAGCTTGACCATGTTGCCTAAAACGACAGTTAATGTTTGATTCCAAATCATCGTTTTTAACCAAAACGACCATGGTTTTTTTTTTTAAATTTCATAAATCATTTTTTAACCACAAACGTTGTTTAAAAATAGTCATCTTGACGAGAAATAAATTAATTCGTGTCTAAAAATGTGGATCCACAATTGAAAAAGGTTGTAGTAGTCCCTTTAATGACAATAGTCTACGAAATGGGTCTTCATACGGAAAGGGATTACAAAGATATCAATTTTGACAGCCTTTTATTTACCGTAATGAGCGATTTCCAGTAATGAATATTTCCGGTCTACTAATAAATTCAGCCCCTTTGGCCCCTTTAAACGTGTTGAAGTTTCGATTCAAAAGAGATGTAATCTGAAAATGTTCAATTTCAACACAATTACAAGCAAAATTTAAGAGGTTATAGGCACGTAATAGGCCATGCATATTAGCAATTTCCAACTTGTCTACGCTACCATAAAGCTGAACCGTCGCGGCAGGAAGGAGAGTAGGCCACGTTCACGTCTGTCATGCTCAAAGACATCTATGATCCAGCAACACTGATAAAGTCACATATGCAGATGACGTCATCAAGACAGAAAAAAAAGGTGCCAACGGGGAGATTTGAGGCACCCAAATATTGTTGTCATATAGTAATGTCATTGGGCTACAGAAATTTCTTAAAAGGAGGAAAAGGTGATTTGATTTTTGCATATATTTTCCATATATTCAAGGAAATCTATAGGCAAGGAAATTTTAGTATTTGTTCCTATACGAATATTAAAAATTGACTTTTGTTGTACCAAAGAAACTTTTCTAAGCTTAATCCTTTTCAGAATGGGGATATTTTGATGGATCGGAAGCTTTACATCAGGCACAAAAATCGGTTATTTTGAATGTTAGGGAAACCTAATATGTGAAATCTCTCGTTGCACCTTTAACGATCTTTGTTTTCATGCTCAATATGATTAGCCTTAAGGTGGGTACAAGTGTAGTCAGGTCCGTACGGGGGGCGGGGTGCGGGGGGTACGGTCGCACCCCTCACCCCCCCAAATCCATAAAAGAGGAAAAAAGGTTCCACTTTTTGCCGAAATTTGATAAAAAGGTCCAAAATTTAGAGAAATAAGATGAGGAAAAAGTCCACTTTGTGGTGATAACATGTTCAACAAAATGTCAAAAAAAGGACATTTTAGGGGGGTTACGTCCAGTTTTTTTCAAAACAGGAGCCCACATTTTTCGAGAACCCGATCCCCTCGTAAAAACATCCTGCGTACGGCATGAGTGTAGTTCCATCAGCCCCCCCCCCCAACACACACCACGTTCTTATAGGAGGGATTTATGCTAAATCTCGATTCTTTTCGCTGTTGGCGAGTAAATCTTAGCTGCTTCAGTGAGTACGGACCTACACTAGAGCGAGTGCTCCGGTGTTGAAATGCAGTGGCCAGTCAGTTCCCTGATTCGTGGATAGAGAGCCGTAAAAAAATTGCAATACATGATGCATGCTTTGGTGATGTTCTCTCATTTATCTGCCCTCCGCCTAATAGCATGCCCCGTCTGTGCAACGATTTTCAACTGAAATGAGTGTTTTAAGCACTGTTCGCAACTTTCACAGATGTAACCGATCGTAGAGGTTCGTCACTGATAAAAGGCTTAGTCATTTGGCAATATAGCTTGGTGATAAGGCCCCAAAGAATTTCGGCAAAGACCAATAGTCCAATTCCACCAAATATGCTGCTTCCTGATTGAAATTATTATACGTCAATTCATACAGTGTACATGATAAACACAGTATATGTTTGTTACCCGTTTTAACGCACCATGGTCATGATCAATTTAAAACCAGTAATTTTAGTTGTCATAAGATCATGAAAAAGAATAAATGTGATTTAAGACAAGGTTTCATTTAAGTAATATATAAATAAAAACTATAACCTACACCACATTTATATTAATAAAACGCACTCAATTTTTCGATCTTGAGATTTTGGCATGGTTTGTATTTGTTTTGAGAAATTATTAAAAAAGCTCTCAAAGTGGTTATGGACGGAAGCGGATCCAGATGCCTGAAAGCTTTGATTAAATCGGGGGATCGCGACCGTTCAAATTGGCCGCGGGTCTGTACCCGGGAAAAAAAAAAGTATATTTTTCCGTGCATTGCAAGTTTCGTGCCTTTTTGGACTTGGATTGGTGAGCTTTTTCGGCCAGCATAAATTTTGGAATCATTTTTTTTCACAAAATACACGTCTGTTAATCACTTTAAAATATTCACACACGATGAACAGAGTTCACTTAATGTTACTCGTTAATTTATCCACCACCTGTGCATGTCTCGCAGGTGAACAAAAACATATATTTTAGTTAGAATTTACTGAGGGAGTGTTGTTTGACAGTTTAATGTGAAGGCTTAATGGATGTGACATGTTTTAATATACGTATACATACTCACGCAAGGTCCATAACCGTCATTGCACCACTTGGAATTGCTAACAACTTCAAAGCACATGATCAGCCGTAGGACAGCATGACAAAATGATGCTGGTAAATTTGATCAGCGGTCCGTACATCCGTAAAGCAAATTCAACTGTTGGGTCTGCCTACAGATCCATAGTATGGTACAAACAATGTATGTGGAATGATACAGATTATTACAGGTATAGGGGCCAGCCATTATACCTTGCATCTGATTCAGGTTGTACTAATATGTTTTTTTATATATATATACAAGTTATACACACACGGTTCAATAAATGGATACCTTAATTGGAATTTACTGAAAGTGGTTATGAATTTTGTTAAACTTTTAAAAGGAAGTCTCAACATTTGAAGCAATAGGGTGATCATGAATCTCAAGGTTATCGTGCCTCAATCATCTCTCCCTTTCGCTCTCTCCGTCTCCAGTCCTCCGGACGGCCGTGACTTCCTGTCCTTACGTCCTGAAGGAAGGAAGGACGACAGCAGGACGGCCCCGGATGGCATGACGTACGTACTTGAAGTAAGGAACTCGTTGCCCGTCCGTAATGCCTGACGTCTACTGCGTTCCTTCCTGCTTTCCGCTTTCTTAACCCATGAGCTCACCCGACCCTCGGTCTCTCAAGAACTGTCTCTCCCTCCATCCTCTATCTCCCCAGCCACGCCCTCCCTCAGCCTCTTTCTATCACCCTTCCTCTCGTATTGATATATATCTTTCATAAGAATAGATAGAGCCTTTACCCTTTCTATAGGACTCACAGTGCTAAATTTAACCTTTAAAGCAAGGCAACAAATTTAATCTTCAAAAATTAAATGCATCCGACAGCATCAGTGCTTTTACTGCTATTTCTCATCCAAAGCAGTAAGGGAGGAAAGCCATATTCATATCTATAAAACTGCTACTGGTGATGGGATGCATAATTCATGCAGTGGTCCAATAAATCGCCACATGCATAATCATGCCCTGTAGGACAAGGGTTCCCCATCTATCAAAGTTATTCCATTTTTCAATAATGTCACTAAAAGTAAGTATCGTGCAAAGAAATAGTATGATAGAAGTGGGAAAGATTTGGCCATTTTTTTGGTACTAAGAAAAACATTAAAACCTGATCTTTAGATGTGCATTTAGTGATCCTGCACCCCCTTCAATTTTGCTGATGATTCCTTAGATATTCTAGAGAAAAGGTTATTTCCAAAATTTTTAGGTAAGTCTGATACATGCGCTTTTGATGCTATATGAGCAAATGTTTGTATCCACGAGCCCAATAGGCCATTTTTGTAAATAACGGGACAGAAATACAACAAAAAAAATACGGAAGTCGTCTTTACTCTCTATTTCGAAGATTACATTATATCAGTATCAGGTGTTTCTAAGATCAATTATATCAGTATCATGGTAAGTCAGATGTTTCAAAAACAAGCTTCCGACTACGTGCCAGTACAATGCTATCGGGTTATGCCAAGCCATAAAGGCCACACATAAAGTATTGCTCAACCGCGTTGAGAGAAAATAGCAACGCGTTGCGACATTTCGGCAACGCGTTGCGACATTCGGCAACGCGTTGCGACAGTCAGCAACGCGGTGCGGTGGTTCGGCCAAATCAAATCATGAATTTCTGTGACGTATTTCAAAAAATAGGACCACAAAAACGCGTTGTAGATACTTTGCAACGCGTTGCAAACCTTTCACAACGCAGTTGCGAGCTTCACAACGCGTTGCAAGATTCGCAACGCGTTACTAAGGTTAACAAGCAAAATGGACATAACGATTGCCGCAACGCGTTGTGAGAAAGTCAAACGCGTTGCGACAATTCGCCAAGAGTTGCGACATTTCAGCAACGCGTTGCGACATTCAGCAAGCGTTTTGGCGGTGCCGGCCAATCAAATATGAATTTCTGTGACGTATTTCACAAAATAATATCCTCACAACGCGTTGCGACCTTCACAACGCGTGCAAACCTTCAAAAAGCGTTGAGGCACTACGTTAGACCCCTTAGTGCCTTCAAACGCGTGGGAAGTTGCAACCGCGTTGTGGAAGCTCGCAACGCGTTGTGATGGCTTTGCAACGCGTTGTGAAAGCCATAAAGGGTCATAACGTTGTTGCCGCAAGCGTTGTGGATTCTATTGTTGAATTACGTCACAGAAATTCATGATTTTGATGGGCGACGACGCAAACGCGTTGCTACTTCTCCAACGCGTTGCGGCAATACGTATGACCCTTATGGCTTGTGGACCTTCGCAAAGCGTTGTGAAAGCTCCACAACCGCGTTGTGAATCTCGCAACGAGTTGTGAGTTTCCACAACGCGTTGCTAGATACATTGCAACGCTGTGTGGGTCATTTTTTTGAAAGAAGTCACAGAAATTCATGATTTTGATTGGGCCGCCACCGCAACGCGTGCTGACATGTCGCAACGCGTTGCGAAATTCGCCAACGCGTGTCATCTCGCCAACGCGTTGCGGCAATACGTTATGGCCTTTGATGGCTTGCCTAGACGTTTAACTTGCATTCTATTCCTTGGCGGAGAGGGACGATTTACACAAATCCCACAAGCAATTGAATAGAACCATTTATCGGGAAACTTTTGGCACAGTACGTGAAAATCGCCAGCAAACTCAGATTTTACGCACACTGTAAAAAATAACGCCGTAATTTTACGGAAAAACCATAATGGGTAAGGACCAGTAATTGTGAGAAGAAAAGTACGTTAAACAGTGCAGTTACGAGAAAATGCCTGTACACTTCATACGGGCATTTGACCGTCATTTTATGGATTTTACGGGATTTACGGCATTTCACGGGAAATTTAGACTTTTTTTTTTTTTTAAAGTACTTTTTCAACTTTTCACTTCAACTTTATTCCATAAAAAATCCTATTACACAAAAAACAAATACAGAAACAAAATTAGGAGGAGTTGACCAAAGGCCAAAGACCAGATGGTCACCCTTGAAAAGTTATGTTAACAACATATTTTAGTAAGGACATACAATCAACAAACACCGAGAGAAAACGGCCAGTGATCAATGTACATGCATGATTCAAATTGCTTCAAATTGCCACATCAACAGCATATTGCAGTAAAAATAAAATAAGCAAAGGATATCTTTATATTTGGAGAGAAGCAATGGGGGAAGGTATTTTGTATTTGGGATTCATACGAGATGTCTTCAAAGTGAAAACAAAGAGCTGATTTAAGCGTAATGTTATAGAACGTATTCAATATGACGTCAGCCACCAGACATGTTAGTGGACAAGATAGACGCACTTCAGTACTACAATACATTCACCAGTCAATGATTCCCGTGCAATCGCTAAACTGGATCGATGACAGCCGTAATGATTGTAGTCCGGAAGTATGGCATCTTGTCCACCAAACATGGCGGGCTATTGATACGGTCTATGGGTAGCACCAAAGAAACATTTTAAACTAGGCCGAGGATATTGACACGAGGACCGTTGTCAAATAGCCATTTAGGGGCGACGTTATTGACACGACGATCGTGTCAATAGCATTTTGGGCGATTGTTATTGGACACGAGGGGTTAGGTGACCATATTCGGTCCTGGAGAATAAGTAATCTGGAGAAAATGATCTAAGTCAATTTTGCCAAATGTTCCACGACCATATGGCATGGTTTCCTGCGAGCAGTATTTGATTTCGAATATTTCTCCACTGCTCCAGGAGGAATTTGCCATAGCGGAGGCCTGGACCATTGTTGTATTTCAAATATGCTCCAGGAGAGCATATTCCAAATTATGCTCTTGTTATTATGCTCCATGACCATATGGCAAATGTGTCATGGGCCATATTTTTCCAGATGCTCCTGGAGCATTAAGTTAGGGCCAAATCTCATAGAAGCCACACCTCACAGTACGCCTATCGGCCCCATAGCCATTCCATTTCTCAAACGATGATGGGTCAATAGCCATTTCGGGCGACGTTATTTGACACGAGAATCGTGTCAATAGACACTTCCTTAAAAATTAACTTCTCTCAGCTTAGGTATGTTTGCAGATTAGGTAAGATTTAGTATTACTTCCGTGCATAAAAATCAGGGGTGGCATTTTCTTTAGGGACATATGATTTGTGAACTCTCTCAGTGCACCTTAATAAATTTGTAAAAATGTTTGAGTTTTAATCAGTAAATAGGCAGGCGCGCTCTTACATGCATGCTGTACGAAAGCTTGCAATTAACGCAAATTCTTGAGGCTATCCCCGTATGGTGTAAGCACACAATAATTTGCATCAAAAATAATCCAATTTACAAGCTTATTACTGAATTGAAAATTCCTTTTTCGAGAAATCAAAATGATAAGGTTTACTCTTTAAAGGAAATATTCTGCACTTGTTATTCATATGTAGCCATAACAGCTTGGGCCAATTAATGCAATGTTGATTTTAATGGTTCAAAATTTTGGGGTTCATTAATAGTTGGCATAGGAATTACGGACGGAGGTTTGTATGAATTTATAGACGAGGGACAGGCTCGTGGGTAGAGGGTGTTTGAATCAAATCCCATGATGCATAGCAATGTGCCGGATACGTACTGTATAAACCATGCCGTACTGAAGGATAAAAAAAGTGTTCAAAAGTTTAATAACCACACGACATTTATAATCAGGCAACAAATTCCCGAAGTACTTAACGCTTTGTGGGCTAAAAATGAGCATTGAAGTAAGGGGTTTGTATGTTGTTAAGAATAGGATTTTCTGTGATCACATGACCCCCTATTTGATGTGAAATTCCCAAAACTGGGGCATTGGGGGATGACTAAAACACTTGGCTCTGGTAAACCTATGATCCTCGCAGCAGGAGGGTGACGGGGTATGTTATTTAATCACCAGTATTATACTTCATGTATTCAGCTTGTCTTGCATATAACCTGTTCTAAATATGTCCCCGTAAAAAGGTGATTGTTGATGTGATATAAGTTTGCAACAGTGAAGTTGCACACTATCAGTGATCAGTGAGTCCAAATATTTGAAATTTGCAGGAAGGAATAGCTTAAAAAGTGAAGATTAAGTCTATTGATTTCTAAGGTATTTTTGCAACTGAAAAGTTGGCAGAACAGGAGAAAAGAAAGAAACAAACAGGTTCAAAATATGAATTCTCCATTCAATACTGTTGTAGTAAGTGTCAGGTATGGCTTAAAATATCCGGATGTTGTCCTTATTATGCTGCTTTTGGTCGTATCACTTGTAGGGGTATGTTAGGATACTTATACTTGATACAGACATGGACAAATACAATTTTGATGATTTTTTTTTTCGATTTTCTGCCATGAGCAAGTCCCTGGTTTAGTGCCTTAAAGTTGGTCATGCAAGCCCCCATTTTGTGATGAAGACCTTTTGTACGTACTTTTTCAAGGCGGCTGAGCGCGGATTTTAAAAACGCCACATCTGATTAGGCCTATTGATTTTAACGATGGATCAATTAACGCAATAAAGTGCAATTTCTGGATAAAACAAGCAGAACAAACGTTTCTTTTACGAACGGTTAAGAGTACGATTTAATTTGATTTGAGCTTGGTTGTATAGGTACTTTAATGCAAATCAAAACAAACAAAATATAAGCAAACTGGTTATCTTCATTAGACAGCTCGCTTTAGTGATAAAGAGCTGTCGTCTGTTTCATGTTTGGAATATATATATATTATTACGTTTGACCGGGCGTTTGACATGTCCCATGAATCCTATAAAAATCGCAGGACATATAATACACCATGTAAGAAATATCACAAAGAGCTCATAATTAAACCTAGCATCTTCTGATCTTCAGTGTGCGTTTCCTTTTTCATTCTGAAGTGCATAATTCTAATGGCTATCGTGTTGTATGGATAACTTTCAACCCTGGTCAATGGTTTATAACGCACAAATAAGTGTTTGAGATGGTATATTGGGAAGCCATCTTAAAACCACCGACCTAAGACAAGGCGTGCTTTAGTGACTCAATTGAATTCATCGTTAATTCTATTTGTCATTTTTTTGTTGCATTGGGGACACCCCCTCACACAACATATACACCACACACACACACAACACATAACACAACCACACACCCACACACCTTCACACACATCCCCCCCCCCACACACACCACATGTAAATAGGAAGCCAAACATTGCAGGGGACAGGACAGACGAACAAACATTACATTCGTGTGAGCTTGGGGGTTTTGCTCTGCATACCGTGTTAAATGAAATAACGAAATATATATATAATATATAAAATATAATATAGGAAGATGGTCTTTATTCCAATTACATGGCAATTTAATCTACCGTAGATAGCTTTGAATGACTATCATTCGATCTGTTTCATTCATACATATGTAATGACTTCTTGACCCTCTATGTTGTAATTCAATTAATTAAGAATGAATCATTCATATAAAACTAATTAAGTATAAATAACACAAATATGGAGAAGGAAAACTTTTGAAAAATTGCTGGCAGAGGGGAAGATAACAATTAGTCACAGAGATATTTGATGTTGTCAGACCCCTTTTTATATGCCTATATATATTTGGCGTTTGACTTTTCCGACAATTCATATTACAATTCCAATGACAAAGGATAGTATAGATGTACTCATAATGTGAACCCGCTTATTTTTGTTATAGGCTTGCAGGCTGGGCAATCCCATGCAAAAGTGGACATTTAACAAAATTGGTACATTGGAATATGGTCTGTCATTTTTGTAAATAATTGTCTCACCATCACAAAGTTGTTATATCAAATCAAAGAAGACAAAAATCCAATTCATTTTGGTGGGTTCACAGTTTTAAACATTGAAAGTGTGAAACATTAATTTTTTAAAACTTTGTCATTAAGTTCACACACTAAACTGAATGTAGTAGTAACTGGGCATTTACTTTTATGTAAATGAGATAAGAACGAGACCAAATTTAACTTTAAACGGAATAATTGAAACAGCAAAAAACGGGAACATTTCATTGGCAGCAGCAAAAATTTTGGGTGTTAAATGTTAAAATCCAGTAAAAATGATGGTCAATGCCGTTAATGGTAAATATACAAAACAGCTTAAAATGTACGGGGCGTTTTCCCCGTATTCACGATTTCCGTACGTTTTCTTCTCGTTATAATTACTGTATTAACATTACGGCGTCCGTGAATTACGGGGGTTTTTACCGTGTTAGTTTATTGGAAGTCTTTTGATGCATTTTCCCGCTGAATTTCGAGTGTATGCAATCTTTGCAGTAGGTCGCCGATGTGAACCGTGGTTAGTAATTGCTTTTGGTAAAACGTGAATATCTTGTTTCCGCTGATATGTCATGTCATAGGACAAGCAATTAGGAACAGAAGATGGATGAAAAATGCATTCGACGGCAGTGACAGCTAATTTGTTAGATCCATAAATATAATTCAAAAAGACAAAAACCAAGCGAGCAAAAGATTTCCATGGAAATGTCTCATTGGACATTTTAATGAAAATATATGTCGGGGTGTGCAGTTGCCTCTTTTGGCTAGAAACAAGATACGGGTATATTACTAACTGCGAATGTATTAATTTAGGTTCAATGCATTATGGTGCAGTGATGGTTTTTAAAATTTTGAATGAATTATTTTATGATACCATAATAACCCAAGATAGAAGATTGTGATAGTGAAATATGAACAGTATAACTATAGGCCTATAGGTTGATACTTTTATGCATGCTTTACTCGGGTGGTAACACGATTGACTGTTATTTCTCTTAAATCTCATCTATTTCGAGCCTTAATGCCAATGCGCGCTAAACGTCGACGTAGTCCGAAAACGGTATATGAGACTGGATTCTGAGGTCATCTGCAAGGGTTATTCCATGGAAATCGTACTTTTGGTACAATGCATGGATTGGGAAAATTTAAATATTTATGTGTAATTTATATACCTGGTCAAATGTTGGGTGATAAAGAGTACAATATCAAAACGGTGAATGTGCATATTCATTGTATGAGCTTCATGGCACATCACTCATAAATTGTAATTGGTAACTGGACACCGGTGTCCTGTTACACTTGAAATCAGAATGTTATTTTTGTCCTATCTTAAAAACCAATTTTAACACTTTGTTAATTTAGGCCCGGGCCATTTACCTTAAGATATAGGCCTATGTTAAAACCCCTAGGTAGGAATGAAAAAACATCTAGTGTTGTTTTTTATGTATTTATGTCGCCCACAACGGTGTTTGGTCTTGTGTGTGTGTACCTATCCAAAACACGTTTAGTTCTAATTTATCCTTACCGGAACGAAAAAAAAAGTTCTGGAAATTTTGCTGCCAGGACGCTTTACCTTTTCGTGCCGTATTCTGTGAAATAACGGTTACGACATTTTTAACAGTGTAGACCTACGTAAAAAAATAATTGTACTATCTCGAACCCCAGCTATAAACCATTTTAGTTGATGCATGATACATATACATTTAACCGAGAAAATGTGCAATGAGTTCTCGAAATGATGCTCGTTGTAATTATTCGCTTTAATTGCCTCTTAAACCGGCTTCCTTTCCTCCCACAATCATCTCATCCCCGCACGCTTAACATCCCTTCCTGACCCTTCCCCCCCCTCCTTCTTCGTTATACTCCTATCTACCCCCCCCCCTTTGGAGAGTTAATATAACTGACTCCATTCTGGTTTCGCTCGGATTTTGGCTTTTATTGAACATTCATTAAACTCCTGTTAATGCGCGTTACCAATCAAATCTGTTGTTACATAAATATCGCATTACGAAGCAGGTCATTGATATCTCACAATGACCTCCGGGTGGATGTCATACGCTCAACAATGGACATTCAGCGTATGACGTGTTGTACTAGCAACAAGGGCAAATTGCACATGATCGGGGGCCCTGAACATGGACGATATTCTTTCGTTAAGGGCGGTCATTTCAAAATGGCGAACTTCCACGA